>JFFI01001262.1:0-33766 GCA_001563125.1 Colletotrichum salicis | reverse complement strand
ACCCCCCCCCCCCCCTCTACACCTTCAAACTGCTGTACGAAGTAGTGCTGCTGCTGCTGATGCTGCCGCTCCCCGACGCAACGAACGAATGAAGAGCCCCCCCCCCAGTGTTCCAGTGGTCCACTACCTTAAGGTACCCGTGGACGCGTGTGGGGCCACTGTTGACAGCGACACCTCAGCCAATTGGCCCGGTTTCCACCTTTTCCAACCTCCCAAAACTCGCTCTCCCCTGCACCAGCCATGCGTCGTGGAGAACAGAGTTAACGATGCAGGCCGCCGACCGACCACCCCCCATGTCCGAGCAAAATAGGTAGCAAATGGGGGGAACAGACTGAACAGAGCAGGAAAACAGAGAGAGAGAGAGAGGGGACCGGACGATCCAAGCCGGGGGGTGTCATTTCTTGTATCAGTGGTTGGGGCTGGGCTGGCAAGCCAGGCAGGCCTCCCTCCCGTATTGTTTAATCCAAGTTTCCTCCGACTCTATTTGTTCTGTCCCAATTCAAATATATCATCTACCCATTGCACTTCAAAAGTCTTGGCAACAAAGCCAAGTTCCTTCACAACACATACTCCGTACACACTCACTCGAAGCTACCCTTGCTCCGCGGTCGTTTTTGTGCCAATCTTTAGCAGCAGGGTATCTCTCTCGACTTGGTCTCGTCCTCTTTTGGCGTAGTTGATCTGCAGCCTTTTCCAACAATACTTCGTCACCTTTTTCATCAAAGGCTTGGGGGTTCCAAACCGAAATAGCCTCGACGTCTACCAGTACTGAGGGGAACTGGATAGGAAGGGACAAAAAAAGTGGGGGAATACGCAAAGGGGCGAACCACCACTCTCCCGTAATCACATTTACACAAGATGGACGCCGCCTACCTGAGCGCTCGCCAGACCGTGGTCAACTCGAATGACCTCCCACCCGGCTGGGTTATACAGAATGGACGGGCGATTCCATGGTGGTACAGTCGGGTAAGTTCATCCGCAACCAGTCATCAATCACTCTGCACCAAACCTCTCCAGCACCCCGTAATCTAACTTTACCTCCAAATAGACAGGCGTCATCGTAAAGTGGTCCGTCTTCCTCGGCATGACGACCCTCTTCGCAGCCTTCCTCATCATAGGCTACGCCCACGGCAAGCGCCGTCTGGGAAAGGGCCTTCTGCCCCTGGGCTACCACCGCTGGCTCTTCAGCCGCGCCCAGCTCGCCCGCGTCGACAGCCGGTACGCCTGGCCCGCCGCCACCTACAACACCTACCGCCCCGAGTACTACAACACCCACCCGCAGGCCCAGGGCGGCGGCTACTACGGCATGCAGGGGATGCCGCCCCCGACCTACGATCCCAACTCGGCCCAGCCCCCCATGTACGCACCACCCGACGGCGGCAGCAAGGTCGACCCGTCGCAGGAGTACGGCGTCACGCCGCCGCAGGCTTCGGTTGCGGCGAACCATACCGGTCAGCCGTACCCGTATAGGGCGCAGTGAGGCAGAGGGTGATACCTGAGGCGGGAGGGGAGGGGAGGGGAGGGGAGTAGCGTGTGATTCGACGTTGTTGCGATGGCGATCTTTTCGAAGCGTAGGAGGAATATGCATTGCCGCTTAAAGACCAAACAAAGACGAGATGAGGCTGGAAATCATCAAGACGGGGGAGTACGCAGCCGAAGACGGGATTTCACCAGGAAGTGATTTCTTCGTCAAAAAGCCGTCGGATCTCACACATCGACGTTGCATGTCCAAATAGATGGGCGGCTGGATGTTTTTACAAATAACTGTTGTCAATTGTACAAAGTAGTAACTTCTACCAACACGAATCGGAAATGATACCAATAAAAACGCCTAGCTGACCTGGCTAAAGATGCCGGGGGTCTCGCAACAATACGTGCCCGTTCGTGACGGCGTAGGGTATCGTCGTAAAATACACAATCATTACTTGCCTTCAAGGGGTCCCTAATCCATATCCATGGCGTCGGGATCGTAGTCTACAGGTGCCGACATGCCGGTTGGAGTTGGGGGGTCTGGAATGATGGCGTCTACGGGTTGCTGAGAGACGAAGGGCGGAGGCATCTGCACTGGGGCGCCTCTGCCCTCGCGCTCGAGACGTTGCCTCTCGCGCATGCGGGCGCGTGACTCGACGATGGCCTTGCGAACGCTGTCCTGTTCACGAGGTACCGTCAAGGATGCGGGCTCGTTGTAGAGAACTACCTGCATGCCAGCAAGCTGGCCTTCGTCGTTGGCGAAAATGGAGGGAGGGATGCGCGTCTGGCGGAGGTGCTTTTCAATGTCCGGGAGGAAGACCAGCTTACCCTCGTCGGGTTCGCTCTCGGAGGAAGATAGTTCATCATCAATATTGTAGATGTAGACCTTGTGCTTGGAGTCGTCGAGCTGCATCACTTCTTCATCGACGGACGGTATGCGATCACGACGTCGGCGACGGGTGGTGGGAGATGTGGAGGCTGACGACGAGTCTGCGGGGGTTGGGATGCTTGAAGACGGAGTCGGCTCCTCCACGGGCACGTAGAGCTTCTGGCCATTCTTCTCTGCATAATGCGTTAGTATGAAAACGGCAAGAAAGCTTGTCGTATTGTGGTTGTCGACTTACCTAAATTCAAAAGACTGAGCCTTTTGGACAAACGTTCGTTGTCTTGGGACTCAGCCTTTCGTTTGCGCCTTAGCTGCCTCGCCTGCGGATGCGGATGCTGGTGCTGATCCGCCTCCAGCGCGTGGGAGGGAGATTGGGCCCCGTGCAGTAGCATATTTCGGCGACTTTTGCTGGAACTTTCCCTCCTTCCTCTCTGCCTTTCGTCCATCCACTTCTTCTGGTGTACCACCCCTATTAGCACTACCAGCTCCCTGTTCCGCAGAGCTGCTGACCGACGACAACGACGACGATAATATTCAGAAACAAGTGCGATGGTCAATTGCTCAAACTCCCGAAGCGGCCACTAGAATCGCAGCAAAAAGAGACACGACAGGCGCAGCTGAGCAGCGGGCGTAACAGAGGTGCTGCCAATCGGGTCCGAGGTTCTCAAAAGTGAGCTTGAGTGAGAGCAAGAGCGAGAGACAGAAAGGTACGGTACGGCTGATATCGCATCGCCGTTTCCGGAAGGGTAGGGAATATCCCGTCGCGAAGCGAAGAACGCAAGCCCAAAGTCAATCCAAAGTCTCAAATGTCTTTGATGCGCTGAGGTATTTGGACGGCGAGAACCGGAAAACAGCTTCTCCCAGTGTTGGTTGTCTTATTTTTACGTTTCGTTGGTAAGAGGAGAGAGAGAGACAGTTTGTGTTTGAATCGGCGAAAAGAAGGGGGAAAGAAGAGGAAAAGAGAAGATCCGAGGCTCTCTCTCCTGCGCAGATCCAAATCGTCGATATATCTAAGGGTGAGGGGGAAAGCCTGAAGGAATCGAAGGCGGAGGAAGGAGGACCTTCGCTACTCCTGCTGCTGTGCGCGTACGAGTGGCGCGGGCGCGTTCTTCTCTGGCGTTCAGCTGTGGCGGACGTAGTAGCCACGAGCATCGGCTGCCACTGCCGGGGAGCTCTGGCGCTTTTGTACTGGCTTTGACTCATTCTTGTAGAAGTTTCCACGACAGGCGCGCCGGACCACCAGCTCCAGCACCAGCACCGCCGTCCCTGCAACATCCGCAACCACAATCGCACCCGCATCTGCACCTGCACCCGCAACCAGGCCCCCCGCCGCTATCGCTCCAGGCCCAGCTATCACTGGCACGGACGCCGCTGCCCCTCCTACCCCGAAGCAATGCAGCTGCCGCGCTAGCAAGCAGCTCATCCCGCCAAAAGAGTCACAGCTATGCCGACCCTGATAAAACATCATCCCTCCCCTCATCACCATCAACAAACACTTTTTCCAAGAGGACTCGAGCGTCGGTTGGATCCCAGACAAATACCCACTCACCGTCTGGTCTCATCTCATCGAGTGCTACTTTTCCTTACAGGCGCTTTCACTCTACTTCCAGCTTGCCCACTGCAGTCATGGCTGACCCAAAGTGGCCCGGCGCCGTTGTGCGCAAGACTTTCCTCGAGTTCTTCGAGAAGAGGGGCCACACCATCGGTATGTTATCACCGATTTCCCCCTTTGTACTCAGCAACACGGCGCGATAGGGCAATCTGCTTCTTCTATGCTCCGTCTAGACATGGCGCTTCTCAGTTTGGTTTCAAAGATACCAATTGGCTAACCATCTTTGCTTTATCTCAGTGCCGTCGTCTTCCGTCGTCCCTCACAATGACCCCACCTTGCTCTTCACCAATGCGGGCATGAACCAATTTAAGCCCATTTTCCTCGGAACGATCTCAAAGTCGGATCCCATGTACCCTCTCAAGCGTGCGACCGACTCCCAGAAGTGTATTCGCGCCGGTGGCAAGCACAACGATCTCGACGATGTCGGCAAGGACAGCTACCATCACACATTCTTCGAGATGCTGGGCAACTGGTCCTTTGGAGATTACTTCAAGAAGGAGGCCATTGAGATGTCATGGGAGCTCTTGACCAAGGTCTATGGTCTGGATCCTGCCCGCTTGTACGTCTCCTACTTCGAGGGTAACCCCGAGATGGGTCTCGAGCCCGATCTGGAGGCCAAGAGCTTGTGGCAATCTGTTGGTGTCCCTGACGACCACATCTTGCCCGGCAACATGAAGGACAACTTCTGGGAGATGGGTGACCAGGGCCCCTGCGGTCCCTGTAGTGAGGTTCACTACGACAAGATTGGCGGCGGTCGCAACGCCGCTCACTTGGTAAACGAGGATGACCCCATGGTCGTGGAGATTTGGAACAACGTTTTCATCCAATACGACCGCCAGGCTGATAAGTCACTCAAGTCTCTCCCCGCCAAGCACGTTGATACTGGCATGGGTTTCGAGCGTCTCGTCTCCGCTCTCCAGGATACCGTTTCCAACTACGCTACCGACATCTTCACGCCGCTGTTCAAGAGAATCGAGGAAGTCACCGGTGCTAGGCCGTACACCGACAAGTACGGAGCCGACGATGCGGACGGTATCGACACTGCCTACCGCGTCATTGCTGACCACATCCGTCTTTTGACCTTCTCCATGTCCGATGGTGCTGTCCCCAACAATGACGGCCGCGGATATGTCCTCCGCAGAGTGCTCCGCCGTGGTGTCCGCTACGCGCGCAAGTACTTCAACGCTGAGATTGGCTCCTTCTTCTCCAAGATTCTCCCCGCTCTTGTCGACCAAATGGGTGAACAGTTCCCCGAGATTATCAAGAAGCAGCAGGATATCATTGAGATCCTTGACGAGGAAGAGGCCGCCTTTGCCCGTACCCTGGACCGTGGCGAGGCTCAGTTCGAGAAGTTTGCCAACGCTGCCATCAAGAAGGGCGAGAAGAAGCTCACTGGCGCGGAGGTTTGGAGACTTTACGACACCTTTGGATTCCCTGTGGATCTTACGAAGCTGATGGCCGAGGAGCGCAAGCTGGCTATCGACGACGAGGAGGTCAAGGTTGCCCAGGAGAAGGCCCGCGAGGCCAGCAAGGTCGTCAAGAATGCCGCACAGACTTTCGCAAAGTTGAACGTTCACCAAATCGCTGAGCTTGAGCAGCAGCTCAACATTGCGAGAACGGACGACGAGGCCAAGTTTGGCAAGGGTGACTCAAAGGCCAAGGTGCAGATGATCTATGACGGCAAGGGTTTCATCAAGTCAACTGAGGGTATCGCTGAAAACACTCCCTTGGGTCTGTTGCTGGACAAGACCAACTTCTATGCTGAGTCTGGTGGTCAGGTCGCCGATTCTGGTCGCATCGTCATTGATGGCGTCGCCGAGTTTAAGGTCCTCGATGTTCAGAACTTTGGCGGCTACATTGTCCACAGTGGATACCTCGAAGATGGCAACTTGTCATCTGGCAACGAGGTCATCTGCGAGTACGACGAGCTGAGAAGATCGCCCATCCGCAACAACCACACTGGCACTCACATTCTCAACCACTCGCTCCGGGAAGTTCTCGGTGATGATATCAACCAAAAGGGTTCTCTGGTCGATAACGAGAAGCTGCGTTTCGACTTCTCTCACAAGACTGGTGTGACCATCCCTGAGCTCAAGAAGATTGAGGACTTCTCCAACGCGTACATCCGCCAAAATGGCAAGATCTACTCAAAGGAAGTAGACCTCGACCTTGCCAAGGGTATCGAAGGTGTTCGTGCCGTCTTTGGCGAGACCTACCCCAACCCCGTTCGTGTTGTGTCTGTCGGTGTTGATGTTGACACCCTCCTCGCAAACCCCAAGAACTCGGAGTGGCGCAAGGTCAGCGTGGAATTCTGCGGAGGTACTCACGTCGAGCAGACTGGCCTCATCAAGGACCTTGTTATTGTCGAGGAGAGCGGCATTGCCAAGGGCATTCGTCGTATCATCGCCTACACTGGTGATGCCGCTCATCAGGTACAACGCGAGGCTGCCGAGTTCTCCAAGCGTCTGGATGCCCTTGAGGCGTTGCCCTTCGGCCCCGAGAAGGAGCAGGAGATCAAGTCAACCCAGCATGCTCTCAACCAACTGACCATCTCGACTCTCACCAAGGAGGATGTCAAGAAGCGTTTCGACAAGATTGTCAAGTCTGTCACCGATGAGCAGAAGAAGCGCCAAAAGGCCGAGTCCAAGACTGCGCTCGACACCGTTGCTGCGCACTTTGAGAAGAACAAGGACTCCAAGTGGTTCGTCGGTCAGCTCCCGATCTCCGCCAACGCCAAGGCCATTGGTGAAGTTGTCAAGCACTTCCAGTCCAAGGACAAGGAGCGCTCCGTGTACTTGTTTGGTGGAAGCAAGAGCGAGGGTGCCGTTGCCCACGGTGTCTACGTTGGCACTGTAAGTTAATCCCCTACGTTTGTAGAAACACAAGCTAACATGCAATTCAGCATCTGTCCTCGCAGGGTGTTACCGCCGAGCAGTGGGCATCTCAGGTCAGTGCAGTGATTGGAGGCAAGTCTGGCGGCAAGGAGCCTACCCGCCAAGGGCAGGGTACCAACGCCGAGAAGTTGGATGAGGCTGTTGCCGAGGCAGAGAAGTGGCTGAAGGAGAAGCTCAACATTTGAGCGACAGAGATATCCCGCTGATGTGTTGCAACATGTCTGGCAACCAATTTACTTTTCACGGGGTCTAGATGGATGGGAGCATGGGCGAAAACTGGATATGCTGCGATTTCGAGCATGATCGAATAGGAGTAGATCACTGGGATGACAACCCTGTCCCTCTCTGTGTATTCCAACAAAATTAGGAAGACAATCTGAACAAAGTTAAAACAGCAGAATTACGTGCCGTTGCGGAACTTTCCGTGGTCTAAAGGGGTATATGTTTTTCTTTTCTACATTGTTTATACAGTCACCAGCACACTTGCGTTCTGGTAGTAGCTCAGCAGAGGATTCTCCCCGCTGCGCGTTTGGGTGTCCTCGAGGAACGCCCACCGCTGCATGAAGTCACCATGCGACGTGAGCCTCGTAAGCTTGCCCGTGATGGCCTGGTACATGGCCTCCATGGTCTGGAAATCTGTGGGGAACATGATGTCAAAGTAGCCTTGGTGGACCTGGTGCGATTTTCGATTAGCAACGGCATTTTTTTGCACACCAATGTCAGAGTGGTTTGGGTAACTCACCAAAGGCGTCGTCACGGGCACCGTCGTGCGCTCGTACCGGGTCTGGACGACAGGGGCGTTGAGGCCCGGTATGGCGTCGGGCAACGAGTGGAAGTCGCTCGTGACGAGGCGGTGACCGGGGAAGTACTTTTCCAGCACGTCGAAGAACTGCATGAGGCGGGTGGGGATGTACTCTGGCTCCGAGAGGTTTGGCATGAGCGGCAAGCGCGACTTGAGGTTGCGGAGGACGCGGTTGCCCGGGTAGGGGAGAGGGTAGCGCCCGCCCGTGGCGGCGTGGCGGACGCGGAGGAAGCGGGCGAGGACGGGGTCGAGGTCGGGGGAGTAGAACTCGTAGAGGTCGTTGTCTGCGTCGACGAGGACGGAGCCTTGGAGGGGTTCTTCTGTGGCGAGGTCGTAGCGGACGACGTCGTGGGAGAAGTTGTCAAAGACTTCCATGGCGAGGAAGAAGCAGGGGGAGGGGACGCGTTCGGACCAGGAGAAGATGGACTGGTTGATGATTTCGACTTTGGAGGCGTGGCCGCGGGAGTCGGCGGTGGAAAGGAGGTGGTGGCGCTGGAGGGAGGCGAGGGCGGGGGAGATTTCGATGATGCGGTACTGGGTGCGTGCGTAGACCTGGGGGTCGAGGTCGCGAATGTAGTCGAGGATGTTGAGCATGAGGGTGCCGCGGCCGGCGCCCATTTCGTAGATGATGAGGTCGTGGTAGGGGTACGTCGTGAGGCGGTAGTTTGAGACGAGGTAGCGGGCAATGGCCTCGCCGTAGTACGGCCGGAAGAGCTCGGTGGGCGTGTGCCAGAGCGGGCGGGCGTCGTTGACGCCCTCCTTGTCGTCGAGATCGTCCTCGAACTCGGTGTAGCGCCGGCCGAGCTCGCGGTAGAAATGCGGCTCATCACGGAAGGAGGGGAAGTCGAAGGGCTGCCCGGGGGAAAAGATGACGGCCTGGGTGGAGAAGTAGCCGTAGGCCGGGTTGTAAAGGCTGTCTTCGATGAAGTCGCGGGTGAGCATCTTGGCCTTGCGCGGGCGGGTTGAGCGGGCGGCGAGTTCGCGGGCGTTGAGGGTCGGGTAGGTGTCGAATTCGTCGGCGCGGTCGTTTGGGAAGAGGGAGGTCCTCTGCTGCCATTTTGACTCGTTTCTCTTTTCCTGCTTCTCGGCCGTGGTCTTCACGGCGTAATTTCGCCGTTGTTGAGGTGTCGCCGAGGCATTGGCCGCTCTTGAGGAGGAGGATGATGCTGGAGCTGCTACGCCGCCGTTGTGGTTATGTTGGACACGAGGCCGTTGGTGGTGATGGCCTAACGCCGGGATGCCGGCGGCGGCGGTCGTACATTGTCGCCGAGATTGGCACGCGGGCCGGCGGAATAGCTCGCGGAAGAGACGGGTGACGGCGGGGGAGTCCATCCCGAGACGAGGTTTCGATGGTCGAGCGGGACGAATACTCGGCAGGGCGAAATGGGGTCGTTGTAGAAAGTCAATAAAACGGTTGCAAATCGCGAATCTTCGGTTTGGCAGGGAGATTCGAGCATGGCCCGAGCTCCTTGCTACCACGGGGCAGCTGTTAATCCGCCACAGTGCACCTGCCCGTTCAGCTCCACCACCGAGCGTGGTCCCCTTCCAAGGGAGGCCCCGAGACTCGACGCCTAAGCCGCCGGAGGCACAGCGTATGGCCCGAATGTAGAGGTACCGTTGAGGCTGAAAGGCAGGGGTACAGAAGAGCTAAAATGACATCACCTGCAGTTTAACGGGCAAATCCCCTGTAATATAATGGTGAAATTCATGCGCCCGTGTTTTTGTTTTCCGATACCGCAAAACACATCTCGTCAAGAGATACACGACGACGACAACAACAAAAAGCGCTCGCGGGGAAAGCGACGCGGACGATGGAGCACGACACATGACACAGACAACATGTCTCTAAGTAATCATCCCAAGGCGTATGGCTCGGCCGCCCTAGCGCTCGCCTTCACGGCCGGTATCCTCGTCACTCTCGGCTTCAAAGACTTTTATCCGGACCTCGAACGCCGGTACCAGCGCCGTCACAACCGCCGCGCGCGCAACACCACCAGCACCGGCGGCTCTTCCGCGGATCCTTCGCGGCGTAGCAGCCTCTTCTGGGGCCCGCCCGTCCAACTCGAAGACCACGAGACCGCTTCCGAGGCCGATGAAGCGGCGGCGGCTCTCCTCACCACCCTCGGAGGGTCCGCCTGGAACCCGCCGCTCATCGCGGACGGCGTGGCGGGCGCCATCGGCAACACGCCCCTCATCAAGATCCGCTCCCTCAGCGAGGCCACGGGGCGCGTCATCCTCGCAAAGGCAGAGTTCCTAAACGCCGCCGGCAACACGCCCAAGGACCGCGTCGCGCTGTCCATGATCGAGGGCGCCGAGGCCGCTGGCCAGCTCGTCCCGGGACGCGGCGACACCATCTACGAGGGCACCGTCGGCAGCACGGGCATTTCCCTGGCGACGCTCGCCCGCGCGAGGGGCTACCGCGCGCACATTTGCATGCCCAACGACATGGCCATGGAAAAGGTCGATTTGCTCCGTCACCTGGGCGCCACCGTCGAGCGCGTGGACCCGGCGCCGATTGCGTCGCCGGAGCACTTTGTCAACCTCGCCCGCCGCCGCGCGCTGGAGCACGCCGCCAAGGCCGGCGACGGCAGCGTCGGGTACTTTGCGGACCAGTTTGAGAACCCGGCCAACTTTGCGGCGCACCTGCACACCACGGGCCCGGAGATCGTGTACCAGACCGGCGGGAAGCTGGACGCCTTCGTGGCCGGCGCAGGGACAGGCGGTACCATTGCCGGCGTGGCCAAGTACCTCAAGGAGGAGGCCAACGTGCCGGGTCTGCAAGTCGTGCTGGCAGACCCCCAGGGCAGCGGGCTGTACAACAAGATCCGGCACGGAGTCATGTACTCGAGTACCGAAAAGGAGGGCACGCGACGGCGGACGCAGGTCGACACCATTGTGGAGGGCATCGGCATCAACCGCGTCACGGAGAACTTTGAGGCCGGCAGGGAGCTGATTGATGACGCGATCAAGGTCACGGACGAGCAGGCGTGCCGCATGGCGAGGTGGCTGGTGGAGAACGACGGCATCTTTGCCGGCAGCAGCAGCGCGGTCAACTGCGTTGCGGCGGTCGTGGCGGCTTCGAGGCTGCCCGAGGGGAGCCAGGTCGTCACCATCCTGTGTGACTCTGGCACGAGGCATCTGAGCAAGTTTTGGAAGCATGTGGCGGCGATGGGCTTGGAGGAGGGTGGACATTCGGCTGACCTGTTCTCGGTGCTCAAGATCGACCCTGCGAAGAAATAATGATATAGACGACTAATAATAGATTAACTCCCTCTCCGTACTGCTTCGCCATCCCCTGTGTAGGTCGTGGATGGTTGCAGGTCCATCACTATGTTTCGCTGTTACATTATGAACTATATCCAAGCTTCTTCTGCTCTTTCCACACAACCCTCAGCAGCGGCGGCGATGAGCAAGTGCATCCGAAACTACAAAACGTAGCGTTATGAGACCTTCACACAGATAGCGCTTCAAGTGGATGTGATACGGACTCAAGACAATGTAATGGTGAGCTAATGCCAGGTAGGCAAGTTGCAAGATCTCGATTACTTCTGAGCCTCAACCTTACTCAGGCTACTTGGCTATAGACTTATCGAGCACCCCATCTAGAATGTAGCCTCGCTCTGCGTGGAACCGATTGTCGAGAAGCACATATGCGTCTGATGCCCGAAGCTTTTTATGTTCATGGGCGAAAAGAACCAAAAAAGGAGAAAAAACGGAGGACCTTTCCTCTTCCCCAACTCCATACCAACCAAGCCCGCACTCCCGAGTGCCGAATGCAGGACCATGTTCCCGTGCTTCAATAACGGGGTATAAGTGAAAATCACGCCGTCGTTTGAAAAAAATCGAAACTTCCTCTCCAAATTGTACGCTCAAGAGAACTGGGAAATCGTTAGCACAGTCGGCACAAAAAGGACGAAAAATGGCCAACAAACCTTCCAGCGGTTACCGCAGACGGTACACTCGCAGAATGTCGTCATCGGTTCATCAGCACTGCGAGTCTGCGCTTGACTGTAGCTGACTTTCTTCTGGCCACACTTGCCGCACTTGAGAGCATCACTGATACTCTTCTCGGCCATGGGAACCTGGGCCTTCTTCATGTTCTCCTGCTGCAGAGCATCCTCCTTCTTTCTCTGCTCTTCCGACTTGAGCTCCTCGTGGGTCATGACAACGAATCGAGCAGGAGTGATCTTGCCCTCCATGACATTGACGCCAAGCTGGCGGTTGCTCTTGACCTTGAGGTTGCTAAACAGGGAGCGCAGCTTCTCACGGTACTCCTTGGTGACACCCTTGAAGTGGCTGTGAGCAGCGAGCTCAACGTCGATAGCCTTGTTGAGAACGTCGTTGACGGAAGCGGTGGATCGGTATGCGAGGCCATTGTAGAGGAGTTCGATGCAGGAATCGCGAACAGCGTCATGGGTGCGCTTCACGTCAGCGCCATCGGCTTTCGCACGGCGAGCTTCGGTGTTGCCCTTGAAGGGTTGGTTCAGCGCAGACGACGAGGACGGCTTCGGGGCGGGGGCCTGGGTCGGCGACGGAGCAGCCGGAGAAGATCCCTTCTTGATCTTGCCCTGCTTCTCGGCTTCGACCAGCTTCTTCCACTTGTGGACGAGCTCAGTTGCGGCGCGGGCGATTTCCTTATTCGAGTTCTGGCGAAGCTTGCCGACGAAGACACCCGCTCTGCTAGACTGGTCAAGTATAAACGAGGTCAGTTTCGCTTCGCCGCAAAAGCAAACGAGGTGGACGAGAGTATATGTCAAGACCATGCAGAACGACTAAAACAGTACAATTCGCTACGTACCCGAAGCATCTCTTCCGTAGGGGCAGCTTCCTTCTTGAGGCGTTCGAGGAGAGACAGAGCGGTCGCAGGAGGCTCGTTGGCCTGTACGACCTTGTTGAGCTGCTTGATGCAGGACTCAAGCTCGCGTTGATCCATTCCAGTCGACATCGTGGACGGTTTGTGCGCAAGTGAATAGCGATGAGTGATTTTCTGGCGCGCGCGACGCGATGCTCTATTTGCAAATGTTGAAGGAGTTGTACGGGCGTTGGAAGAAGGCGAGGCTAGATAGAGGTAATGGCCATTTTCCTCAGATGGGTGGTGGTGGAATCGCGCCGGAGCCAAGTGGGGCAAAGCCTCAGTATCCACTGTCGTGTGTGCAGGTCCCTTCCCTTCCACCCGTCATGCCTTTCTTCCCCCGGAAAAGCGGCATTATGTTTCACCGGGGTCCGTTCTGGCAACAGCGGCGTGGGGTGTTGCACCTTCCCGCCCGTCTTATCGCTGGAGGTCCCATGTGACGACAAGGGGAAGCGAAGCTTATCAAATGTCGAGTCACGCTGCCACATGGTCCCTGCTGCTGCCATTTCAGCGGATTGAGCGGAGAAGCTACCCACGTGAAGCTGTCCCCCACGACAGCTGCTGCGCATGCAAGGGGCAGATGCTGGAGCCTATGACGCCAGAGGTCGACATGTTTGGGACGTCTGTAAACCTTCTCTAAACATCAACAGGCCTTGATCGTCCTTTGTCTCTGCCTATTCTTGGCCAACGACCGTTGCACCCGTTTCTGTTACTAGCTCCCGTCGAGTGACTCACTAGTACGGTCATAACATCCGGAATCATCAATATTGTGCCTTATACTCCGTATCAAGGCAGCTACGACGTCCGAATCCTTGCCATCAACTTCGCCACTCTACGCGCTCGGCGCGTCGCGAGATCATTCACATTCCAAAATCCCATATTATATAATTGGCTTGCCCATGGATGGAACGCCATCTCTTGACGCGACACAACACTCTTCCCTGTCTGGTTGAGACTCAGAAAACGGCCCTCTCAGCCACGGCCTCGAGACTTCACCGATATTGTCGGGCACGATGCCTGCACGTCGTCAACAAGACCTACCCGTCGAGAGTTCTTGGCGCTTGGTAGAAGGCGGCGAAAATGACAGTTTCGACACGTCCATTCTCAACGACCTGGAGGAGGACGATGGCTTTCTAACAGAGCCGTCACAAATTCCGTCTCAGTCATTCAGCATCGGCGGTTCTCAAGAGTCGCACCACAGCGTTCAAGATTTCATGAATAAGGCGGACGATGAGCGAGTTATCCTTCGGTCTCCATTTCAACCCACCGTACGACGAGACCCCAATCGCTCTCCCGAACCGGAGTTCATCATGCCATCCATGCGCTTCAGTTCTACTTCAGGAACTGGAACTAGCCCCCAACATAGTAGTGGTCACTCCTCGCGAACCATACGCCCCGGCGACGTCTCATATCAGCAGCAGGACGTGCGGCGCCGTGCGATACGCCAAGCCAGCACCGGAAGTCCTACCTCTGCCAGACGTGGCGATCCCAGAAGAGCAAGGGGTTACTACGATGAACCGGCTGAGCCCAAGACCGTCACGGAGCGCCTATCAGAGTCTCTTCCAAGTGCGGCCTTCAACATTTTGGCATGGATTTTCAACGTCATTGGCATGGCCCTTGGTTATGTCCAAAAGCCGTTGGCACTGTGTCTTGCAGTCTGGCTTTTCTTTGGTGCCTCCATAATGCTTCAGAATATGGTCACCAAGTCACTCACAACGTCCCTCTCGCCGCTCTGTCGCATCCCTGGCGCAGCATATTTGGACCTCCCTTTTTGCCCCTCTTTCACCACTTCACCGGGTGGAGGCAAGGAGACAGGGTCCGAGTCTGCCAACGTTGAGTTTGACGACCTCATGAACGTCCAGTCACAATTTGAGCAAGTTCTCGAACGCAGTGCCGACGGCGTATCATTACCGATGGAAATGAAGCGTTCCGAGTCTTCGATACGCGATCTACGCACCATGGTTCGGTACTCGGAATTGCCACAGCGGGACGAGCTAGTGTATGAGTTCAACGAGTATATCGACACCGCCCGCTTGACGGCCTCCGACTTACAAAAGTTCAACGTTCATGTGGGATCCGCCGTCGACTCCGTCATCTCGATCAACCGTTGGACGTCTCGCTATCTTGATACGCTCTCCGCATCAGAGACAACAGATGTGGGACTGGTTTCCCAGTGGTCCAGCTGGCTCTTCTACCCCTTTACTCCCACAGTGACGCCTTTCTCCGAACGGACCCTTCTCGACAAATACATCGAGCACACCGCCCTCGTCTCTGACCGTATCTCCTCACTCATAGTAGAAGCGCAAGGAGTTCTGCTTCTACTCACAAAGGCGGAGGAGAACCTTAATCAAATCTACGAAATCGTCACTCGTTCGTCGAATTCGGTCAAATCCCGTCGCGATGAGGTTCTCTGGACGTTGTGGACTCTTGTCGGTGCGAATAACAAACGCCTGCACAACCTCAACGCCCAACTCTCCCTTCTGCGCCAGGTGGATAGGCAGCGCGTCACAGCCGTTGCGCAGATATCGGCTCTTATCGTGGACCTTGAAAAGATCCAGGCCGGGCTGGGCGATCTCCGCGACCGCGTTGCCGCTCCCGAGCTTCTGCGTGATTCGACTATTGCAATCCCGTTGACGGTCCACATTGAGACCATCGACCGTGGAGTCGAACGGCTGGAAGACGCTCGTCAGCGGATTCGCGCAGCCGAAAACGACCGCATCCGTGAAGCGCTGGCCAGAGGTGGCACGAAGGAAGACGACAAGCTCATTGAGGGACGGTCATGATGAGAGGAGAAATAGAGAATGCAACATGGCAGCAGATGGAACCGCCAAGACATGAAGAGTGGACGAAAGTTAAGATTTCGGGTGTTTATAATGCATAACTGGAAGTGCTTGAGACGATCAGTTAGTTCGGCTTGGCGAAATAAATGGGATGAAAGCTGGCACATACCATGATTCGGATGAAACGACAATAGCGAAAATACCACGTGTGGAGAAGTCTTGTTATTTTGTAGGACAAACTGAATAGAAATCAAGTCCGACCTGGATACCTCATGTCACACTCGGGAGATACACTGTAACAAATTTCCCTTTTGGACCATGATAGGTCTCAAGTTTTAATTCCATTGTACGCTCTGTCTGGCTGACGCAAGTCTACCTGATCTGAGCAGTACACAGCTACTGTCGCCGATTTCTACATAACTTTTTCAACTCATACCCTCCTCCAAATCGCCGTTGATGCTTAACCGTAGGGTATATCCAGTCCAAAAGCTTGGGCTATTTACAGCAGCCCAAGAGAAACGTTCCTTGCCAAAATGTAGCAGTCCGAGGGCCATTCCGAGCCCACCAGGTCTATCGTCATGATTGTGAAGTGAAAGTCTCCTCACCACCTCCTTTAGAGGTGGATACCAGGGAGTGTCGTAGACATGCATCATAATGTTCCCTTGCTTACCTTTCAAAATTTCAAAGGCAGTCCTACTGCCTGATCCATAACGCCTTTACACCATGCGACTCCGAATTTGATGACATGCTTCCAGTGCATGCAACTGTCATGAAAATCCTGGGAAAACTTTGACGACATAACGTTTCCCTAGAACTGAGGTCAGAACATATTATCGGTGTCAGGTTTACATAGAACTTGTACTTACACGCCGGATTGCGACCATCTGGGTCGTCGAAGGGTGTACCGGCAAGCGCTCTCATTCGTGCTCTTGCCAACTGAGATGGGCTCTTGCGTCCTTCAGGCCGTGGGTGGCTCTGATGTGAGTCTGATCCAGGCATATGAAGCCGCAATCCACCTGCTTTCCGGCGTTTGTTTTGGTGAGTAGTCGGATCCGCGGCTGCTTGTCTGGGCGGCTGAGTTTGCGGATGTGGTGGTTCTTGACGTTCGGATTGGCTTGAGGGTTGGTCCGAATCTTCTTGCTCCTCTTGGGTCGGTTCGAGGGCACGTTGTGCAGTCGACAGGGGTGCTGCCTCGAGATCCACAGAAGTATCGACATTTGCTGATTCCTGGACTGTTTTTGGTGACTTGGAAGTCAGAACGGGCGTCATGGCCGTTTCCGTCGGGGGTGATGCCGCTTTGTCCGTGCCGAATAGCCGCTTGCCCCAACGCTTGCTTTTCACCTCCCCCTCTTCGTCGTCTGACTCGTCAAATACTACCCGTTCCCGCAGCCGTCGAATGGCCCGCTCGCGGCGTACCATGCCGTTGGTGATCTTAGGACAGTAGTTCGGTGGAAGCATGTTCCTCTTGCAGATTGGGCACAGTGAGCTGTTGAGACTCAGGAACTCGTCGATGCACTCGGGATGAAAAATGTGACCGCAAGGTAGTTCGCGGATAACAGAGTCCCGGTCCACGTAGTTCTCCAAGCAGATGTGACACTGGGGCTGAAAGTTCGTAGCGACGGTGCTTTTCGAGCTGTTGACGCTAGCTCTTCGGGCCCTCGATCTCGGGCCGGTGCATTCGGATGTTGTTCGCTGGTCAGTCCGCATGCTTCGCGGTGACCTTACAGATTTGGGTGGCCTTGTTGTAGAAGGTGTGCTGATCATTTCCGGCTGGAAACTATACGTGAAAAGCGGGAAGTCCTTGACGTGATCGACGGGCACGGTGACTCGTTTGATTCCCATCGCTTCCAGGTCAACCTCCCCGCTGAGTACCCTCCTTCGTAATGAGATTCTCCGTCTTCTTTGTACTAGGTGCATCGTGAGTGATAGACAGACGATGATGAAAATTACGACGCCAACAACCGTGAGAATCCATGTCCACATGGCAGGGACGCTGTCGCGGTCCTTAATGGTTAGCTCCGTCCATATGCGGACATAGTCGTTATCGTGGGGGTCGTAGATCTCCTGGATGTCCTCTCCATAGGGAATTTCGGAAATGTTCCCAGAGTAGAGGCTAAGCTGCTTCATAAATTTGGTGCCTTCGGCGCCCGGCACGGCGAAAATCGGAAACCGGTTCTGGGTGCGCCATGCATCGCCATCTTCAAGATCCCATATTGGTGAGTCGGCGCCCTGGGGTTCATTCGTCGAATTATTGGGCCGGTAAAAGATAAAAGCGCGGATAGGATCGAGTCGTGCGGATGCAAGATAGGCCTTGGTACAGGTCGCATTAAACCATGGCGCAATGGCAATTAGGTTGTAGTTGGTGGGAGGAAGTTCTGCCTGTGTAGTGGCATTTCGGGGGATTATGTCGTACTGCTGCTCGAAACATGGGTTTGTGACGCTCAGGTCGGGAACGTATAGCAGGCCTCGAATGATGCCATCCTGCGTTTCGGTGTTTGTCGTACTCAGCGTAGTCAGGTTTGCTGTGATGGTGTCCTGGTAGGCTACCTTGCTCTATGCACTTGGTTTAGAGGAAGACTTGAAATAAGAACGGCAGCGACGAGACATACCGACAGGGAGGTGATGTTTTTGATGAGCGTCGAGGGGACGGTATTTGCGCCCGACCAAACGGGGTTACTGAACAGCAGACTGTGTAAAGGTTAGCTGGTGGTTGAAGATACGCAAAGTCGTGGTTGGGGAAATGCGGGTGGTGAGGCATTCGCGCCAAGGTCTGCCCACAGTGGCGCTGCGAGGCACAGTGACACGGGCCAAGGCAGCTGCAGCGTGGTGCGACGAGATGATGAGGGAGTCAACGGGAAAGCAGCAGAGAAGCGTGCGCATCAATGAGGAATACGGTGACGATGACATCGAAAGCAGCGGGCATCTAAAAGGGAGTTTTGCTGAGACATACACGACATTTCGAATCTGTTCGAGAGCTGTGAGACGTCAGTGAGTTGTGCCAAGACCGGGGGATTTTGGCACCTCTTGGCCGCCGCGAAAAGGGGAGAGCACGGCAGACGTTCATCTGCTTACTATGGGCAAGAGAACCAAACGCATGATTTTTCTATTGTGTGTATTGTGCTGGAAATGAAAAGGGTATATAACGACTTACACATGCTTCCCTCACATGTTCAACGAACGGGT
Source organism: Colletotrichum salicis (assembly GCA_001563125.1). NCBI lineage: Eukaryota > Fungi > Ascomycota > Sordariomycetes > Glomerellales > Glomerellaceae > Colletotrichum > Colletotrichum salicis. Next base: position 15,287 of record JFFI01001262.1, on the reverse strand, counting down.
TGAGGGCATTGAAACCATCAACCTGGTGTGAGTAAATCGCGGGTGGCTGCTCGGGAAGTGGAATCAACACCAGCTTTCAGGTGGGATAGCCAACGAACGAACGAGGCGGAAATGGCCGGGAAATTGGGGTCGTCGGGGACTTGGACAAATGGATTCAAGGCCGATTCGGTCTGAGGATGTCGAACGGGAAGTAGTAGTGTGTGGCAAGCCGGTCCAAGGCGAAGCCTACGATTTGAAACCTCAAGATCAAGGTCGAGTCGCGATCCGAGTCAAAGAGGATGAAATTGGTGAAATGGCAGGCAGAAGACGATCAAAAGGCGAGCTGAGGAAGAAGCGATTGAATGGGAGGTCAGCGAGCTGGGGCAGGCGCGATTTTCAATGCCAAGCGGGGTTCAGGTTAGGTCGTTCCCAGTGCGCTTGCTGCAGGTGCGCTCTGTATTCGTACACACTGATCAGGTCAAAGGGAAAGCAAGGTCAGGTCCAGGTCCAGGTTCGGGTTCCAGGTCGGGGGGTGAGAGTTGAGAGTGGGAATCGGGGTGTGTACTGTGAAGTGTGTGTGAGTGTGTGTGGTGGTGGTGGTAGTGTTGGGGGAGTTTGGGGAGAGAAGGGTGGTGGCCGGGTGGCATGGCATGGTGGATGACTTTGAACGACCGGGCAGACAGACTGAGGTGAGGTGGACAACCAAATGGCTGGGGCATGGGGCAGGAGGTACGAAAGTACTCCGTACATGAGTGACGAGCACGACAGAGGTATCCGCAGCCAAATTGTAGGTATCGGATCATCAGCAGTCTGCAGCGTCGGGCACTGAGAAGCAAGCCGCAAGGTACTTTGTCCATACCTAACCTTGCCGGACATTGTATGTAAAGTAGGGGCGAGGGAACTGATGCACAGCCTCCCTGCCCTGTCCTCGCACTTGTCCTCGTCCTCGTTGTCGCTACCCGCCTGTCCCAGAGAAGGAAGAGCAGGTACTCTTGAAGTACCTTGGCTGTTAAGCTGCTGGGCCTTCCCATTGCCCGTGGCCACCGCACACCGTTAGTTAGGTAGCTACCTGCCTAGTGGTTACCGCTGGTGTTCCGGCTGGCGTTTACATCCTTCAATACGCCGGCTCTTCTGCTTTGTTGATTTCTAACGATTCTAACGAGAGAAGAGTGTTACATGATGCACTTAACAACGACCTGTCAGGAGTGGACTCGGGTACCAATCAGTAACATGGACAGCAGATTGTGGACACCAGTCGAATGGAGAGCGTTCCAGGTTGAATACGGCGCAAGTGCAGTAACAGAGTCAAGACTGTCGTGGGACTCTCATGATGCGCGGATGGAATTGGACGCAAAGATGCAGCCAGAAGTTGGTACGCAAGTACGGCACCCTACGGCACCCCTACCTTACGGATAGGCTGGCAGAGATGGTGGAGTGGATCGCAATGGAGACTGTTGAAAGTTCCCCGGTAGCCAGTCAGGATTCAGGAGGCCGTCGACCACACCTCACTACATCGTACTCACGATTCAGAGCGAGCACAACTGTACAACATCCCAGGCTGGACGAGGCAAAGAGAAACACGACGGACCAGTCGGAAGTAAGGGAATCGGGAGGGAAGTGATGTACCGGCTAGTACCTGCCAATGTACCTCAACTGCCTTACACACACCGTGACACCTTACATAAGGTAATGGAAGGAAGGCTCTTCCCAATTGCTGTGTGTTCCTTCCCCTCTGACTCTGACTCCAGACGGTAGGTACCCCAGAGTCATTCGTGCCTGCCTGGAAACCTGGATACAGACCGTTTCTGACTTCCCATTGACGGCTCACGGGAGTTGCTCACCTCAGCCAAACGCCCCGCACAACCTGGAATAACTTCACCTGCGCGTGTGTCTTGACTCTTGAATCCGGGCATGTACCAATGACCAAATGCATCATCCCAGTGCATTCGAGCCGAAGAGCCGAACTGTTATCACGACACGACACACCCACTAGAAACCACAAACTCCCCAAGCAACTATTACGGGATGCCGGCGGGCAGATAAAACCAACAACAATTCTAACCACCAAAGCGGCTATTGTCTATACTTGGCTCCAGATAGTCCCCAAGAGTCAAGACCCTGTACCTGCAGCCCTGCATCTGCTTGCCCAACTACGTATACAATTCGACGTTGGTACGCATACAGAAAGAAAATGGACAAATCACAGCCGTTTCCATCCGCAAATCAATCATTCTGTTGCCGTTCTTGCCGTCCGTGTCGGTCACCGCATGCCACAAACAATCAAAGGAAAAAGTAAAACAGTCTCATTACATGTCCCCCGCCGTGCCGTGTTAGCCTGCACATCACACAGCTACGGATACACGGCATCCCCAGCCCAATCCCTCGACTGACGCCCATCGGATCGCATGTCATCATGGCTAAGCTTTTTTGTTGCCTCAATTCCCTCCAAAGCTTGTCTGATCTCTCAACGACCTACCCAGTTCCCCCCGTACCGGCTCCCGCTTCCCACCCTCGCCGGATCAGCACAAGTCATTATGGCACCCGCTTTCCCTCTGCGTTTCTCTCACTAGCTGTGAAACCTCAAAGGCTACCCTGGCTACGTTCCACATTGATGGCCCCAGGAGAATGGTCTTCCTAGTCTTCTCATCTGGGGAACGATTCGTGGCCTCCTTCTGATTCATTCCCGCTAAAATACCAGGCTAACACTGTGTGTCTTAGCGTGGAAGAGAAAGAGGGCAAATTAAAAGAGTCACCAACTGCTCTGGGCGTTGCCGCCGCCGCCTTCGGATACGGACACCAGCATCTCTCCGTTCAGTTTGACCAACAGAGTTATCGAATCTTCTTCTCTGGTCCATCGTCCGCAACGACGGTGCTGCGATGCCCGATCTGATTACCACCAGTCGGCGAGGCTTGCCTCCTAGCCTCGTCGCATCGCAGTCTCTCCCACCTCCCCCTTTTCCCCTTGAGATTGTGAGTTTGTCCCACCACACGGGCCCGGCCTCCAGTCATGGGCAGGTTGTGCCGACAGTTCCAGACGTTTTGCTCCAGCCGATGTGCGTGACAGCTCGACCACGCCCGCCCGGTCGTTCTCGGCATTCACTCACTCGGGTCTCCCGGTTTGACGGCACTTTCGGCGTGGCTCTCTACTATGTATAGTGCTTTGCGCAATATAACTCCTGCCCGATTTGCGTCTCAAGGAGTAATCTTTTCAAAGCCACGGGATTGGTAAGTTCGTGGACCAAACATGGGCGGCTTCGCATAACTGCATTACTGCTTCAAGGCACAGCATAGGATCGTACCATTTGCGCAAGTAGCTCAACGCCAAATTGGTAGTCTGCGGCTCAAATCGACCGCTTTGCCAAACAGCACCGCTGCAAGACGCTCGACTGCATATCGCCGCCAATAGCCTGGACGCGCACTCTCAGACCGCCCCCTTGGCGCTTGACCGTCGGAAGCGCACATTTGCGTGGCCTGCGTGCTGTTATCCTCCACAACGGCCAGTGCCTTTCCCTGTACCAAATCAGGATGGATACCGACACCAACATCGACACTCGGGATCCTACGATGTCTCTCCCGCTGCAAGTCAATCAGCGGGAAAAGCCTTCTAGCGACCAGACCCTCCCTTCTAGTCCCGATTACTCGACCTCCGCCCGTTCTTGGCATCCCGACTTCATACTTCATCACGTTTGCTATCCCTTCAGACGGCAACAAGCCTCACAGAGGTACCACGTCTGCAATGGACTTGTTGGCAAATTCGAAATTATATGCCATGCCATTTTATTTTTTTTACTTTCCCACTTGTCGTCGCGATGCTACTCTGCAAACTTCCTCCGGCGTCCGGACTTAGGCACCCTGAAGCAAAGGTACATGGAGAGTACCAGCGCTAGGTTCCCCTCACAAACGCGGGTGCCCAAGCAGACGTCATTGAAACATTGGATACTCCCTGGATCAGATCGATCCACTGGGACAGGGGCCATCTCCCACACCTACGGTTGGCAATTTTACTGCTCTACCCCTGCCAATAGAGAACACGTTTTCCGGCGAAACTGATCTGGTCTCGTCCGGAATGTTACATGCTTCACCAATCCGAATAATCAATTCTTCAACAATCACCCTGACTTCTTCCATGCCAGCCGGAGATGCCGGACAGCCGCCCTTGGTCTCCCCAGCGCCGCTCTCGGCAATCTGGAGGCTCCCGGCCGCGGCGGTCTGGCGCCGTTCTGCTGTCTCAACCGGCAAAAAAAAGCCGATCGACCCTCTAGGTCACGTACTAGTCTGTCGTTTGATTCGTCAAAGCATCTAGGCTGGCTGCGACACTGATACGCCCGAGAACAATGGCAACGCCAAAGGAATCTTTTGACGGGCTGCCACTCAACCCTGCCTTTGACCGCGCGTCTTCTGCACAACGTTGGCAGATTCCACGATGCAGCAGGTGTTCGCCTTTTGTGGCTGTGTCAAGATTCCTGAGGGGTCCTGGGCAACATTTAATTCTCAGGTGAATATCTTGGCTCTGGCTTGGCTTCTTATATTCCGTACTGCCGTGGCCTCATAAGCACCCAGGGACGGTAGCAGTTACCTGCCCAGAACACAGCCACGCAGCACAGCCAAACTTGACAGCATCGTTCATTTCAGGAGGCAACTGGATGATAGCTGGCTAGAGGGAGTGTACTTTGAGTATGTCGTGAGGTCCATATCTTTAGTTAGGTACGCTACGAGAGATCAACGGCGGAAGGGGCAAATCTGCTCGCTCGATCACCACCACCAACATAGAACGGGTTCTCTTAGATGGGCCGCTCTTCAACCCCTTCATGAACTGGATTTCTTGGCTCAGTTTCCAAGGCGAAGCTCGCTACGAAGGCTCTCTCGGTCAATCTCGGCAACAAAGTCTACGAGGCTACAAGGTGAGGAGACTTGCCCAGGCGTTCGAAAGGCCCAGGTCACTCAGGCACAGCTCTTGGCGTTTGATTCCAGGTAGCCCAACAGATGGCACACTACAGACGTAGGTTACTTTACATGAGATGCTCCAAGACCAGTCTAGGGAGACGCCAAAACTTTCGGAGCAGATTGAAGTCAACTCCAGCGCGCTGGGACTTGAGATTTGCATAAAAGAAAAACCCCCGGGAGCGGATTAAAAGTCCATCACTGACGCCTACAGCCACTCTTATTGGTGATCTCAGCCGGGCAAGTCACCTGACGGAAGGAGACGCTCGGGTTATCGGCACCTTGGAACCAGTCGAAGCGCCAGTAGCACCCGGCCTTGAGCTTCGCCGGGAAGCCGTCACACTCGGCCCGGGAGCTGACGCCGCCGTACCGCTGACCCCACCCGTTGGTCGGCGCTCCGTACTGATCCGTGCAGGCATTGAACTGGCCCACGCCGCCGCCGGGGATCTGTTGGCACGACATGTTAGTATGGGATTTCTTCCTTCGCAAGGTCTTGTTGCATCCGACGGCGGGCCGTTCTGATGGTCTCTCTACCTCCATGACGGAGCTTGGTCTGCATATAACGGCTTCCCTCCCGTAAGTTCGTCTCCGTTTTGGAAATCGTCACTTCGTCAGAAGCGTCGACTTCCTTTCAGCCCCCTCTTGCATATCCGACAGCTCCCAAGAGATTTTTACAACCCGCAACAGGACGAGGGCAAAGGGTACCTGGTACAAGACACAAAACAGAGAAAAAAAGAAAGAAAGAGCTCACCGCAATATCAAAGTGATTCTGCCCCAAATCACCCCCCGTATTCGTAGCCTGCACAACCATCTTCTTCCCCGCCACGGCGCCGCTCGTGAACGTAAGCTCGTAGCACGCACAGCACCACTGCGCCTCCGTGCCCCCCGTGATGCGCACGGCGGCCCAGCCGTAGCTCAGGTCGTCCGAGACGGCCCAGGGCGATTGCGCGCTGCACATGTAGGAGTTGCCGCCGGAGTCGCATCCGCTGCGGGTGGCGCCGCCGTCAGCCAGGGGGTTGTCGTTGCGGTCGCAGGTTGTTACGGGGCCGGTGGCCAGGGAGGCTTTGCCTGGCCAGGCGCAAGAGGGTTTGCAGCAGTCCCAGTAGCGGGTTGTGCTGCCTGTGGATGTGGATTGGGCGTGTGTTGAGGGGGAGAGGAGGAGGATTGGGAGAAGGAGGAGGGGTAGGGGGGATGGGAGTTGCATTTTGGGAGGTGTGTCTCTGTTGAGATGTTGATGGCTATCTGTATGGCTTTTTTCGTGGTATTCTGTGAGATGTGATGAGTTACCTCGGTGATGTTGAATGTTTGGTGTAGGCTTTCTAGTGGTTATATATCGTTTGAGAATCAAGAGTCGAATGGAGCCGAGGACGGAGTATGTCGTATATCACGGATCATAAAGAAATAGGATCGTCTGGGTGATGACGGGAAATGTAAGGGCAAAATTTATCTCATTACCTCCCTAAAGCCGGACAACTCATCCAGCCCTCTTCCTATCAATATAAATCCTATCACCTTACGCTCTCTCTCTCCCCCTCGGCGCGATGCCTCCGTTTTCTCCATTGAATCCCAAAGTAAATGACAGGGTGAATGTTATGTTGGGGGCCTAGTTTACATGACATTACCCAACTTTACCTGTACCAATAAAACCACAACGACAATCCCTCCCTCTCCCGTCCCGTCCCCCGTCACGCTCCAAGAAAGAAAGAGACCGCAGTAGTACAGCGTAGGGTTAGTCTCGATGAACCTCCCTCTCTTGATTTCTCCAAGTGTTCCGTCCCGGACAAACGACGTTGTGTAAGTTGGGTCAGGGGAAGAAGAAAGAGATCGGGGGCGGGGGGACCCCGATTTACCAGAAACAAAAGAACCTCTTCTACAAAGACCGAACCTGAACTGGAGCCATTGGGAATGAAAAAAATACGCATGCGAGACTTGGCTAAAAGTCAACATTTCCAAAGTGACCTCCATCACCATAATCAGCTACCCAGAGATTCAACTTCATCGCGGGTCGCGGTTTGTATGCCCAACGTTTCGGCGTTCTGGCCAGAGATTCCCGTGACAGATCGGGGGTTGACTACCACTCTTCCCCGCAAAAATGCCGTTGAACGATGCTGCCGTGTCCGTCTAACCTGGACACTAGACAAGGTAAAAAAGGGTAGCATTCGGAACGTGTCTGCCATGGCCTCCATTCTCCATGTGGTAAGAGATCAGTCGGTTCGACTATCCCGTTGCTCAATGGCGCATGATAGTAGAGTCACCCGGCACTTAATAGCCGTGATTGATGATAGACTGAAAGCTGTACGTCACCCAAGCTGTCAAAGATAGTAAAAGACTGATACCCAGGAACCGCAAGTGATTAAGCAAATCAATATCATCAACACTTTGTGGGTGGTCCTCACCATGCGATCTTCACATCACATAGAGCACACAATACATTTGAACTTATACGTAGAAGCAAGACTTTTTGTTATTGTTCTTCGTTAAACCTGTATCCGTAGCTTAAACCCCCAAGCTACCCCTGTTCATAAACCCAGTCGTCATGATCTACCAGAGTACAACTGGCAGCAATCTTTGCCAAGAATCAAGAGAAACAACCACAGCGGTCCTACCACCTGCGGTTATTGTTGTTGTCGCCAAACTGCTCAGCGACCTTGCCAATGAAGTCGCCGAAGCCGCCGCCGCCGCCCTCCTCGTGGCGCTCATCGTCATCGTCACGGCGACGACCATGGTGTTCCTCCTGGCGTCCGTAGCCGCCGCCCTCGTTGTCGTCGCGTCTACCGCCGCCGTAGCCGCCTTCATCGCGACGGCCGCCGCCATAACCACCACCACCACCACCACCACCACCGCCGAAGCCTCCCTCATCTTCGCGGCGGCCACCTCCGTAACCACCACCGCCGCCACCGTAGCTCTGCTCTTGGCGGCCGTAGCTGCTCTCCTCCTCACGACGGCCACCACCGTAGCCGCCCTCGTTATCATCGCGTCTACCGCCGCCATAGCCGCCGCCGCCACCGCCGCCGCCGTAGTTGCTCTCCTCTTGACGACGGCCGCTGTAGCCGTCGTTCTCGTCACGTCGGCCACCACTGAAGCCAGACTGAGTGTTGCCCTCGTACCGGTGAGTCTCGGTGCGTTGCTCATAGCCACCGCCGTAGGAAGGACGGGACTCTGTGGTCTCCTCGTACTCGCGGCCACTGGTTTGGCGTCCGCCGCCACCGTCTTCCTGCTCATACTTGCGGTACTCGGCGCGGCTGCCGCCGCCAGGGTACTGGGTCTCGCTGTACTCGGCCTGACCATACTTGTTTCCGTGGTGACCGTACTCAGTCGTAGTCTGGGTGTAACCACCATCGTCGTCACGACGGCTGCTGTGCTGGGTCTCCGTCTCGTCCTTCTTAAAGACGCCTCCAAGAATGGAACCAATGAGACCACCGGCGCCGCCGCCACCACCACCACCGCTCTCCTCCTCCTCTTGCTGGTGCTTGTACTTGGGGACCTTAACTCCAGTCTGCTGACCAACAAGATTTGCGATGGCACCGGAGGCGCCCTCGAGAATGGCGCCGGCAGCTTGGTCGGCAACCTTGTCTTCCCAGTTCTTAGGTTCGCCGAATTGCTTGCGCATGTGGAGCTTTCCGCTGCAGCCGTGACCGTGTCCAGTGTCGTGAACACCTTCCTTGTGGTTCTCGCCGCGCTCAACACCCTCGCGGCTCAACTTACGGCGGTAGTCATCCTGCTGGCTGCTGTCCATGTTGTTCCACCACTCCTCGAAGAACTGGAAGATCTGTTGACGGCCCTCACGAGCACCATCGTCTCCCATGTCACGCTGGGCAGGGTGGTGCAGGACACCAAAGATAATGCGGTTCAAGGTGCGGTTAACATCAACGCTGTCGTTATCGATGGCCTCCATGAGCTGGGGCACAACCCAGTGGAGAGTCTTGGCAGCGCAGCGGCCAGCAACCTCGTTCAGGATCTATTAAAGTATTAGCCTCTAATCTCGCCTGCTGAGTGGTTTATTTCTTACGTTGGTGAAGTGATCCTTGGACAACATGGAGTGGGTGGGGTCGGTGCTGCGGTCATCGTCAAAGACGATGTGCTGCTCCTTTTCACTGCTCTCGATAATCTCGGCGGAACCAGTGCGCAGCTCGTTGCGGATCTGGTTGATGACGGGAAGAATGAAGGGGGCAATGACCGAGAAGACGAACTTGGACAGTTGCTCCTCAAGCTGCTCAAGAATCTTGGGCAGGACGGGGATCTTCTCAATGGCCTCAGAGATGCCCTGCAAGATCTCGTCGTGGAACTCGATGGCAGGCATGATCTGCTTGAAAATATCCTGGATGTATCGGGTGTACTCTTCAGGCTCTCTGGGAGAGACCTGCATGTTCTGGAGCTGCGACGAGGTCGCGTTGCTCTGGAGCTCGTCCACCCGGTTGCTCTGGTGCTTACCGCCAAAGATGCCATCGGGAATCATGTCCAGAAGGTTACGCAGAATGCTGGTATCGTTGTTCTTGCTCTCCTGGAGAGTACCCTCGAGCTCCTCAATCTCGTTCTGGGTCAACTTGTCGGAGACTGGTAACTGTCAGCTGTGATCATGTCAGAGCACCCACAGGGTAGGTACCTTCGCCAGTGACGGAGTGAAGGAAGTCAACACCACCAAAGGTACCCGTGACAATCGGGTAAACATTGCCTCTAGCTCCGTTAAGCTGGATCTGAGTGTCACGGCCGACGTGGGGGAAGATATCACGCTCGCCAAGCTCAATCAGAGCAAGCTCGCAGTAGTTGCTGTGGGCGAAGAAATCTGCATGACACCTCGTGAGCGATATTCCAAGATTGGTTTTAGTCTTCGTGATTGAACAACGTACCCTCCAAGCAGTGCAGACCGGTACCCATGAGGCGCATGGCCTCGTAGAGATCAGCCTCGTTCTTATTGCGGGAGTATCCTCGGGCCAGCTCGATACAGCGGGCGAACAGGTTGCGAACGTGAGCGGCGGAAGTCATGATTCCAGCTTGCTCGTTCGCAATGTAGTTCTTCATGCCGGACTCGCGGTCAATGCCAAGCTCGACGTTCTCGTCGACAGGGGCTCTCAGACGGCGATCGTACTGGCGGGCATCCTCGTTGTCGGCATAGTTCTTGGGGTTGTCGATGTGGTCCTCGGGGCGGTAGCAGCCAAGGCGGTCGGCCGTGACCTCGAACTCCTTGGATCCGTAGCCAAAGGTCAAGAAACCCAAGACACAGAGAAGGAGACGAATGGCCTCGGCGGAGACGGACTTGACGGTTCCGACATCAATGGCTTGAGAGTAATCTCTGAGCCAGTTGCCAAAGTAGACACGGGAAACCATCATCTTGCTGAACTTGTTGCCGCCAATGGCGCGGGCCATGGCGAGGGTAAGGAGGGCATCTTCAATATCGCCGTGGCGCCCTGTGTGACAGGAGAGTTAGAGGACCTGTTCTGCCTCGCAGACAAGGACGGGAAGAAAGAGGACTCACAGTTCTGGCCCTCGACCTTGGAAATGCTGGCAATGTTACCAGCTCCAAAGGCGTAGGTTGGCTGGGCAAGGCAGACCAGCACAAGCAGGCCGACCAGCAGCGGGTAGGACCTGGCGTCGAGCATGTTGAGTGACTTGTAACCTCTTGTGATGTGCTCCTCTCTCCTCTTCTGATATTCAGCAGTATTTATACGCGGTAAGTCTGTAGAGACTGTTTAGTGACTTGATCAAGTTGAAGTGGGGTTTGCGCAAAAGCAAAACAAAGTTATGATGACGGGAGGGAGGGGGAGGTCATTGAAATAAGGAGAAGGATATGACACAAGCAAGGGGCAGTAAAGAAAAGGAGGGGCTTTGATGAGGGCTGGAGGCGGTGGAGGGGCAACACGACGGCGTAGCTGCGTTCTTCCAAGCTTCGGGAGCATGGGGGAGGGGGAGACTGGAACACAGGAACTGGTTGGAGCTATCAGAAGCCAGGAACATGAGGCGGCTCGAGTGAATAAGGAGGGCGCCAACAACAACCTTGGAATCGAGACCAAGCACAACGCACACTCACTCACGCCTGTGAATGCAGTGCGAGTGTCCATCCAATCTTGTCCAGCCCAGTCCAATCCGCCATCTGAGGCTTCATCTTGTCACTGCCCCTCCTTCAAAGTTCACACGTCCCCTCCCACCTTGTTCCCGTCCTCTGTTCGCAGCGTGTTTTGCGGTGGTTTGTGGTCCAAGCCCCCCCCCTCCCAGGTGCCATGGCATCATACTACTGCGCGATAGCTGCTGCCAAGAGCTTCCCCCACCAATGCCAGTGGGCAGTGATGGAGGGGCTTGCGGATGCCGATTGGGAGCTCGAATCAGAGACAGGGGGACGGCTTCTAGTAGCGCCATGGGTTTGGGGACAGAGAGGGTTCGCGGTACCTTGGAAATGGGTGGTGGACACATACAGGAGCGAAGTATCGGTGACGGGAGAAAGCCAGGTCGGATGGGGCAGGGGTCTGCATCAAGCTCAACGCAGCTGTGTGGATTACGATTCGGTAAGGTAAGGTAGCTTGATCGTCGGTCCTTTCGGGATGCCTGGTTCACGGTGGTGCTAACTGTCCGACGTGAGGGTGCGGGTGCGGGCGCGCGTCAGGTAAGACCTTGGCCAGCTGAAAATAACCCTGCGGCGAAGAGGGCGCGGTTGTGATTTTTTTTTGGCTGGTGATATGGATATCCGATGTTTTTTGTCGATGTTGAGTTTGGTCGAGTATCTGAATCGAATGAAGAGAGGTAAAAAAGTTCGGATGTCTGCGACAAAGTGCAATGAATTATGGCGTAGCCTTCACCGACAATGAGTTTCTACTGTAGGTACCCGAGTCTTGAGGTACCCAGTATTGCTGGAGTCGTTGCTTGGGCAGGTGCAGATAACGTTGAGTGAAGTGGGAATTGGAAGTTGCGGCCTTGTCCAAATCCTCGGCGTCGATTTGCGAAAGGGGATCCATACGTACGACTATGAGTACGAATACACATCACTTTTTGCGTATGCTTCTCAACTCTTCATCGATGTAGTGAATACGAACGCTTGACAATAAAATCACACTGGTATACCCTGATCAGATGGGTCACCAGGCAGGCAATCTGACTGACGCTCTGGCCACGCTCAGAAGACAGGGAACCAAGCAAGAAACTGAGGCGAACTCAATCAATGCACTGAGAATATCCATGGGGGCATTTCGATACTTGAAAATTGCTGGATTTCTTCTCACTCCGCATCACTCTCCTCCACTGTTCCACGTCGCCTTTGGCACCTGGGTGGAGGCGCTCATCGGGGCCGATCCGCTGCCAATGGAAGTTGGCGGCTGGGCTGGGCTGCCTCCGGCTGTGACCAGTGGCCTCCGCCAGTCGTCACCTCAAGTTTCGATGGGGGGGGGGGGCCTTCGTTTCAAAACGGGATGAGACGGTTGGCGGTCTGGCCGGTTTCTGGGCGGCGGGGTCGGGGGATGAGGGAACTCTTGGGAACTTTCTTGTGTCACGGGGAGGAGAGGAGAGGGAGGGCACCTTTTTTTGGGGGTTTTTTTTTTGTTGTTGGTGGGGGGGCTGAGCTCAGCTTTCCACTGTGGAACAGCCGCTCAACTTTCTAGGCCTTCTATTGGCGACAGCTCTACCCGTAACAGAAGCCTGCTGCACCCATTCTCATCTGTGATGGCGCGTAGGACGAGGAATCATGTCGCGGTACACCTTCACGACAGTCTATCGCCGATTTAGTAACAATGTGATGTCGATGGAGCGTATTCTGCTCATTCTCCCCTCAAGACAACTCACTAAATTCGTACCGGTGATGATGCAGTATACTTGCGCGTTCACGTTGACTGGCCCTTCAAGCTCAGGCTGGACAGCTCAGAAAACAGCCTGGAAGCGGGGACCTGAGCTACCCCGTCATAGCTCTTGTAGGAGCCATAGCTGTCGATGAGTTGAACAAACTCATCAAGCTGTCGATCTGGCCACCTACTATGTAGACAATGTGAGACATCCTTGCACCCCCTCCAGAGACATCAGCAGCTTCGGATGGGCGCCTGATCGGTTGGTTCTGTGGTTCTCCAGGGTGGCATGAGACAGGCCGTTACAGAACGTCTACGGAGTCGCGTCTAAATGTTATGATTAGGCGAGAAACACGCGTTGGCGGCCGTTGATCAGCGTCTCGCAGGGGTGCAACTCACCAAAGCAGAAGCAAGTTACGGAGTATTAGCAACTGGATAGTCTCGTACGCACTCCCTTCTTCTACTCAGACCTGTTAGCTCAGCAGAGATCACATTATTTCTCGTGTGCCGTGTCATGATTGTGAACATTGCTCAACCCGCCTAGAAGCCGAAGCTTGATGTGCCAGATAATCACGTGTAGCAGTAGCACTCGGTGCTGCTTCTCATGTAAGGCACCCGCAACTCTGGTAGTGACTTTACGTGCAACGAAGACTTGAATGTCTTTCACGGATGCAAGAATTGGAATAACAACAGCCTGATATTTTGTTCAGTAAACAGAGTTCTACTTACCTTGCCATGAAACCAACCTATTCCCCTGAACGGTGAGCGGCCTTTAGCTACTAGGGATATAACCCGACGAAATCTTCGGTCTGGGCTCGGTGTGTGCCGTCCAGATTTAGTGCTTCGTAATAACAACATACTGGTAGCAATTCTGCGGCCTCAGCGGTATCGGGAGGAGACCCCGTTGCTTTGATATACTTGGAGCGTATGGACGAGCTGTCCATCAACGCGTTTGAATTTGTTCACTCCGTACTTCGGGTGTTGATATGGCTATCACGACAGACCCGGCACGCTTTTTTGACCATGGTGGCGAGAATATTTGAGTTCTGCCAGTTGACGAGGCATCATCGATGTTTCTCGTGCCTCTGGGGTAAACTATCGCGCGCTTGACACCGGTGGTGAACGAGCACCGTGTGGTCGTCCTCTCGGGGTCGCACCTCCCGAGAAAAGACCAGAGAAGGATGGTCGCCTAGATGGATCTTGGGCACCTTGTTCGGAAAGGCCTCAAAACAGTGGCAGCCGCCCCCAAGCTCTGGGGAGTATGGGCAGATATCAAAGGTTGAACAGCATCATGTCTAAAGTCCTAAACGCCTGACCAAGTGTTTGCTTTCAGGGCGTCAATATGATTGCATCCCACAGGATGACTGTGATCCTCCAGAGGACTGCTGTAGAGGAATTCTTTCCATAGGCAAGGGCACATTGCTCATACCTAGCTTGTGGAAGCTCTCTAGGTGCTTAGTGAGTCTGGGCGGGAGCATCTGGCTTCAAGCATGGTCTTTCCGCTTTCCAGTGGTTGCCAGCATGAACTCCTCTCAGACTCTTAGACAGTTGGTTCAGGGTCGTTAGCAGCACCGCCGTTGGTGATGGTGCTCAAGGCCGGTGCTCAAGGCCGGTGCTCAAGGCCGGTGCTTGAGAGCTTGAGCCGTTGCCGACCAGGCAGGCTCCTGGAGCTACGTAGGTAGGTGTACATGGCGTGGACGGACTGTCACAGAGATGGAAGCAACGAAACTTGGTTACAGTCTCTTGTGAATGAGAATACACTGCGGTGCCCTGGGTAAGGTGACCTGAAAGTGATCGCAACTTCGCACCCGAAGACAGGCTATGGGTGTGTGTACTGGTTTGATGAGTGACGGCGGGAAATAGACGGTCCCTCTGCGGATAGTGGTGCTGAGCAAATAGCCTCACGGAAACTGAGACTGCGACCCAGAGAAAACAGCTGGCGGAGCCAAAAGGTGCTCGCTGTTGTCGCTAAGGTTGAATACCTTACTCAACCCGAGCTGCTCGGTGCGACTCCTGAGCATGAGTGGGCGGGGAACCCTCTGAGCTTGGCTTCCTCCGGCGTCCAGCGAACACCGCCGACGAGAACACCGTCTCCCTCTCTCGTTTGGCTGATGGCCGCTGAAAGGCCAACACGATAACGAAGTGTGAGAAGAGCGGCGGTGGTGCGAGTATTCACCAAGTCAGTGCCTGACAGGACCACCTCACTGAGTGTGACTGGGTTCCGGTTACTTGGCCGAAGGTACCCGTGTTTTGGGAAGAAAAGACGAGTGGCCTCGGCTGGAGTAGGCTTTCAGCGTCCTGGCTGTCGAGTCTGAACTCAGGTTCTGAGAAACTGCTCAGTGTGGGAGAGAAAGAGAGAGTGTTGGGCGGGCAGCGTAGAGTCCAGACTGAGAGCCCAGGACTTCAGGTAGGCCAGCAGAGCACAGCTGCGATAACGGGGCCGGAAGCTCTGAAGTTGGTGACAATGAGGGATCGTCGGGCAAAGCAGTGGAGAAAGGCCTGAGAAAATGGCCGCTGTCGGGGGACAGCAGACGAGGAGAAGAACGAGAAGTTCCTGGGGACCAGAGTGAGTCGAAGACTGCTGGGGGGGGGGGGGGGGGGGGGGGG
>JFFI01001261.1:0-77152 GCA_001563125.1 Colletotrichum salicis | reverse complement strand
CCCCAATCCCCTCCTACGCCCCTTTTCTTAGCACACAGCAGCCACTGAACCGTATTGATTGTATCGCGCCATCGGCAGGCCTTAAGAAGTGGAGAGGGGCGAGGGATCACTGTAATTTGGACGCTTTACGCTGGCAGTCAACGGCTCGGTCTCTGCTTAGCAGCAGTGTCATGAGAGCACCCTGACAACCAGTCTATCAGGTGAACTGTTGATGTCCAATGACAAAAAACTGTAAACAGTCTCTCCCCTTTAAAATCATATCAAAAGTCAGCGAGATGAGCTAGCGACGGAGATTCGAGGAACACAGCCACCAGGCCCTTTCGAAACGAAGCAGCACCGTCTCTCCTCCGTGTGCGGGGCGGAGAGGAGCCCCGATGTGACCTCAAGTGCCGCTGCGAGCCTGCGTCTCGTCTGATTGCTGATCTTTTCCTTGCCTTGCAGCCGCTCGCTAACGTAAAAGTCTACTTTATATGGCACACCACGAGGACCGGCCCCCCCCCCCATTGTCAACCTACGCCGCTTTCTCGTGATCGTGGTCTCGCCCAGGACTCGACCGAGAGGGGAGGACCCGGTCACCCGGACGAGTGGAAACACCCTCGTTGACTGTGACTGGCGTATCTTCCATATTGGCGATATTGAGGAGGCGTACAGGCGATCGTTGGAAACAATGGACCCCGGGGTCGAGGGTTGCACTGGTTGATATTGGCTGGAAGGCGGGATTTTCCCACGTATCCCGGCCCTGACGGAAAGCTTGTCAAGAGTCAGTTAAGAGCCGCCCTGCTATAAGCTGTTATAAGGCAACGCTTTCCATCCTGTGAAGCTTTTCGTCTCATCTTCTCACGACACACACATCCCTTGCCACGGTCTGAAACCTCGTCACTCTTTACAGTCATTCTCTACTACCAAACGATACGATGCGCGCCAACATCGCCCTTGTCGCCGGCTTCCTAGGCCTGGCCTCCGCCCTCCCCACCGACACCGAGAGCGTCGAGAAGCGCCAGACGGTCCCGACCATCTACCTCTGCGGCGACAGCACCACGGCCAAGGGCGGTGGCGGCTCCGGAACCGAGGGCTGGGGCCAGTTCCTGCAGTACTCCTTCTCGACTAGCAAGGCCAAGGTCGACAACCGCGCCATCGGTGGCCGCAGCGCGCGCTCCTACACCCGCGAGGGCCGCTTCGATACCGTTGCCGGGCTCGTCAAGTCGGGCGACTGGGTCGTGATTGAGTTTGGACACAACGATGGCGGCTCGCTTACGCCTACCGACAATGGAAGAACGGATTGCTTCGGTGATGGTACTCAGACTTGCTCGACTACCTACAAGTGAGTTTTCCTAGGACCTGAGTTTCGTGAAGACAAGAATGCTGATAGTTTGTGTAGTGGTGTTGCCGAGACGGTTCTCACCTACCCTGCGTACCTCAAGAACGCTGCCAAGAAGTTCAACGCTGCTGGCGCCAAGGTATCATCACCGACTTGGATCTTTGATCTCACGTCGACGTTTGACTTACACTCATCTCGCAGGTCATCATCGCTGCCGCAACCCCCAACAACGTCTGGGAGACTGGCACCTACAAGTTCGGATACGACCGCTTCTTCTACTACGCATGGTAAGCCCTCCCATCCTCCCTTCCACCTCCGTCCCTCGACGTCCAGACTAACATTTCGCAAATCCAGGCTCGCCGTCGAGCAGCTCGGCGGCCCCTCCAAGGGCTACTACTTCGTCCCGCACGGCGAGTACGCCGCCCAGGCCATGAAGGGCCTCGGCGCGACCACCACCAACGCAAACTACCCCAACGACCACACCCACACCGCGCCCTTCCTCGCCGACGCGATTCACAAGTCCTTCGTCCTCGGCCTCAAGTGCGGCACCACCGCCCTCGCCTCGCTCGCCAAGAACACCACTGCTTCTCTGACGTCGACCTACCTCGGCGGTTGCGTTGACACCTACAACTCCACTGTCCACGCTCTTCTGCGATAAACGGACCATCTTTCCCGTTCATATTTGTTCAAACCTTTTATCTCAAGTATATAACACTTGAATTCATGTACGTACTACGTCAGGTCCTCGAGACTCGTTCGGAGTCGACGGCGATTGCTCCTCCGACCGGGGCGTACATACATCAATTGCACATAACACTTCTGTTCAGCCTCCCATTATTCTTCCCGTGTAACTTGTGACCTCAATTTGATTCCTCTTTGATACTCTGATGATCCCATCAGAATATCATCTGAACAGCACTCACAGGCACGTATGGACCAACGATCTAATTCAGGGCTTGCCTTGAAAGCCCGTACCAATAGAAAGCGCGTGTCTTGGCGACCTGATGACTAAATCTATTCAAATTCCCAACTGAGTGTGTATATATGAGGGGTCACGTATCCCACAAATCTGGGTAAAGTCACTTCACCAACAACACCACCGGTCGAAAGCATCCGCCGATACCTTTGAACACTTATGCCATCACGTGCAATGTCGACTGCCGATATCTCACCTCCACTTAACAGCTTCAATGGAGTCTCCTCCGTCTCTACTCGAATGTAATTCATTGATCATGGAAGGTAGCAAAAGTTACATGGTGATCTGACTTGCTGCCCGTGACTTCTTCTGCACTACCGATAAATCCTTCACCCATAGCAGGCATGATGCAAGGAACAATGATAAATGCGAACATTGAGACCAAAAACATACTGTACTAGTCCGGCTCTCGATTAACAGCCTTGAATGTAGAAAAACCCCTCCACGTCAGAGAATAAAAGATCCCACAGTGGGGACAGATCGCGAGCAAACCGTACTGATTGTGCCTTCTGCCTAAGGTATCTTGCCGAGTGCTCTCTCCTTCTCCAAAGGGTTTTCGTTTAGAAGAAAGAGGTTCGTTCTGGTAAGCTCCATCAATGAGGTACGCTGCAACTCGCCTTTCTCTTCGGTGGTGAGTAATGAGTGCATTTGGTGACGAAGATGTATCAAGAGTCTCTTCGTCTCGTTGCTTGCTGATAAAGCTTGGAGTAATGGGATCCAGCTTCCAGTCAATTTCTCCCGTTCAGTGATCCCTTTGAACCTCGAATAATTCTGTCAAGATACTACTGCAGTCCGAGAATCCCCCGCTATGCTACCCCGCTAGTGTGCCGCGTCCCCGGGCTGACGCCATAACCACGTTTTCGGGATCAACCATCCATCACGTTCTCACCACACCATGTCACCTTGTGGACACACACTCGCGATGCTGTCTCACCCATGAACTCAAAAAGGCTGCTGCGAATGGATATCGCGGCTGACTGGAATGCGCCCCCATCAGCAAGGGGTCCTGCGGTTGCCAGGGATGCTCTCATTGCTGACAGCCTCGGACTGGGGGCGGATTGCGGCTGGCGGAGCTGCATGGTTATCGGAAAGCTCATAATTGGCCAGAATACGGCCACAGGAATTCCTGCGATGCGCCGAGAAACGCGGGTGCCTGCATGATGGAGGTGATGGGGTCATTCTTAAAGGATCCAACATAGCCGGGAGAAGTTTGCTCAGCCTGATTCTAATGTTGTTTGCCCCTTGACTGACAATTCGATGTGAGATCTCGGAACGTTCAAGTTGCCATCACCACTCCCAGCCAAAGTGTAGAGGAGAACATCATCACCCGGCCTGGTATCGGCGAAGCCAGCAGTAGAGACACAGATTTTATCACACAGAGTTCACACAGAGAGATTCTCACCACGCCGCCATCATGGCGCCCGCCGACAAGATCTCACTCGAGTTCATCACCACCGGCAACGTCTGGATGCACACCCAAATGCAAGGCCAACCCATAGAAAACCGCAACATCGCCCTCCGCTTTCTCCGCTCCTTCACCGGCGACTGGATCGGCCCCATGCCCCTCGGCGCATTTCTCATTCATCACCCGAAGGGTCCCATCCTCTTCGACACGGGCGTCTCGACGCACTGCACCGAACCGGGCTACTTCCCCTGCTGGAACCCCGTGCCGGGCATCCTCAACAAGCTGCAGGTCACAAAGGAGGATGGCATCGTCACGCAACTCCGGAAACGCGGTATCGAGCCGACGGATCTCCAATTCATCATCATTAGCCACCTCCACCACGATCACGCCGGCGGACTAGAGGTTCTTGCTGTTGAGGCGCCCGAGGTGCCTATTTATGTCGGCGGAGAACACTGGGATGCGTTTGGGAAGCATCCTGTCTATGCTGCTATGCAAGGGTGCACGCCGGACCGGTGGCCCAAGGACTTTGAGCCGCGGATTCTCGACTTTGAGGAGAAACGCACCGTGGGGCCGTGGGGCCGGTCGTGTGAGCTCGCGCCGTGTGGGACGATCGTCGCGGTCGATACGCCGGGCCACGTGCCGGGGCACATCTCGTTGATCGTGGTGGGTGATAATGACGATGGGAGCAAGACGAAGTACTTGCTGACAGGAGATGCGACGTATGCAATTAGTGTGTTGGACAAGGAGGAGCCGGATGGTGCGAATAGTGATCCCGTGGCGGCTTTTGAGAGTTTGAAGAAGATCAAGGCGTATGCTAGGGACCACGACGTCGTGGTGCTGCCGAGTCACGATCCGGATACGCCGAGGTTGCTTAGGGATAAGGTGGTCTACCGGCCGGGGAAGTAGATGTGTAGGAGGGCCGATAGTATAGTTTACGGTGCTTGTGGTGACGACACTGGAGATATCACGGCTGTCGGTCGTAGTGTCAAGTTCGATACTGTTGTACAAAAACGGAACCGTAATTGACAGCCAGCAATTACGTCTTATTTACCACAGATACTCAACAGAACCCGATGGGAGAAACGACCCAGCTCCGAGGGGGACTCGTAATGCAGGATGAGACAGGCACAATGACAGACAGCGCCAATCTGCATGCAATTCGTCACCATCTCCACGAGCTTGAAACAATCGAGACGAATCGCGGTGGATGTATCCGCAGCGGGACGACAAGCTTGGGCCGGCGGTCCACAAGACCGACGATCGATCTGTGAGCGAAGTGGGGGAGATGCGGCTGCAAAGGATCGTCGGAGCCTACCTACTAGTAGACTTTCATGCCTGCATCATAATACCCCGTTCATGACGACCCTCATGTTCTCATTCTATCTCTGAGCACCAGTTGCTATCTCTCAACTATGAGTACGCCAGCTTCCTCGGGTTGTCAGACTGTGAGAACGTTTGCTCCCTCGTCAAGGCCTCTTCAACACCCCAAGCCCGTGTCAAAGCCCAGCTTTAGTCGGGGTTGGGGAACTAGATGCATGCGCTTTTCTTAACGGCTTAGAAACGTCCCTGCCTACCCTGGATAAGCGTATGATAGGAAAGACGTGCGCCCTCAAGCATGTTGATATATGGGACTAGAGCTGCCAACAAGGAACGGCTGATTCGTGAGTGACGTCTCAAGACTAATATTCAGTTCTATTAAGTGAATGGGGAATCTATGTTATGCATATCTACGTCTGTGAAT
This sequence comes from Colletotrichum salicis, assembly GCA_001563125.1. Lineage (NCBI taxonomy): Eukaryota > Fungi > Ascomycota > Sordariomycetes > Glomerellales > Glomerellaceae > Colletotrichum > Colletotrichum salicis. The sequence goes on along the minus strand of JFFI01001261.1, from coordinate 71,712 downwards.
CGACCAACACACTCTCAGACTCGGCACAAACGGCCATTCTGGGTCGGGAAGCCGTCAAGCTGGCGTGTGATATACCAACTCTCGCTGCCCACACCCAAGTTGGCATAGAAGACACCAGTGGGATCAATCTTTTGCTTGAATGCGAGCAGACGAGCATACTTCTCGGTGCCGTAGAAAGACTGCTGGTAGTCAGGCTCAGTCACGTCACCCTCGCTCGCATATCCGCCACCGCCAGGAGTAACGTCCCGCCAAGGCTGCATCCACTCATTGGTCAACAGCTTCGACTTCTCAGCGACAACCTCGGCGGGCGTGCCAACGTCCCAGCCCATGACTGAGATAGCGAACATGGCAGAGCCACGCCACGCCGGGTTGACGGCGTTATCGGGGTAAGGGCCGGGGCCGCCGGTGATACCAAAGCCGATGATCTGGCCGCCCTTGTCACTGAGACCCTTGAGGGCCTCGAAGGTAGCGTTGAACTTGGTGGCGTCGGAGAAGTTCTCGGTGGGGAAGAGACGGCACGCCGTCTTGGCGGCCGTGCCGCCGACGGACTCTTTGGGGAAACCGGCTTTCCAGGCGGGGAGGAAGCTCTTGTGCTCAGTGTAGACGGGTTCGACGGTGATGCCAAGCTCCGTCCACTTGGCGAACAGCGGAGCAGTGAGCTCCTTGAGTTGGACGAGAGTCATATTGGGGGCGAACCAGGGGAGCATGGTGAAGGTGAGGGCATCGGGGCCGGTGTGGAAGATATTCCAGTACTCGTAATTGCCGGCTGCGTTCCACGTGGGAAGTCCTTCCCAGTAAGCCTTGACGCCTGCCCAGAAGGCTTCGTGGCTAACGGTATCGCTCGTGCCGAAGCTGAAGGTCATGACGGCGATGGTGTCGATCTTGGGGTAGACCTTGACGACGTATGAGGTGACAACACCATAAGTGCCTGGTGCATGGTCAGCCTGTATCACTTCCTATAGGGATTGCTCAACTTACTTCCACCACCACCACGAAGAGCCCAGAACAGCTCGGTGTTCTGCTTCTCGTTGGCAGTAACGAAACGTCCATCGGGAGTAACGACGTCGATGCTCAAGACCTGACGGAAAACAATATCAGTACGGTGATATCAAATACGGTAGATGACGAGGCAGCCTTACAGAATCGGCAGCAATGCCGTACTTGGGCGACAGCGGTGAGTGACCACCACCAGCGAGGTAGCCTCCAGCATAGCCGACAGTCATACCCTCGCCTCCGACGGCAGTGACACCGTACTTCTCAGCCGCCTCGTACAACTCGAAGCCCTGTACACCAGCACCGACCTTGATGGCGGGACCAGAGTAAGACGAGGTGGTGTAGGTCTGGTAGAAGTTGATGCTCTTGAGACGGTGGGTCCAGATTGAGAGAGCACCGGATCCAGAGGAGCGACCATTGAAGTCATGGCCGGTGTTCTTGACCACGAGGCGAATGTTAAGGTTGCGGGCAAAGTTGACAGCGAGCTGGATCTGCGCAACATTCGTAGCCTTGACGACGTACGAGGGGAAGCCGCCAACGGTGCAGGTGCCGGCGGAGCTGTTGTCGACTGAGGGCGGCATGCAAGTCAGGCCCTGGTACAGAGGGCTCATGACTGAGGTCGGGTCCTCGGCACTTTAGATTTTCATTAGCACGATGAAATCAAATTGTAGAGGCAAGGACGCTTTGACTTACTGGATCGTAGAGTTCGTCCACTGGTTGGTGATGTACTCGCAACGAGTGGCATCATAGTTGCCAAAGTCATCAAAGCAAGAAGCGCCAATAGGCACCGTCTCGCTGACGGCAAATCCGGTCAGGAGGCTGAAGACGCTCCATACTACCTTGTTCGGCCAGAGCTGGTCTCCGGGGTACGTCTTGCACTTGTTGAAGGTGCGGGCCGTTCCAGAACGCTTCTCACCGGCGGCAGTGGTGTCGAAGTCAAAGAGGGAGATGTTGGAGAGGGAGAGGTCCGTGAGGTTGGCCAGAACGGCGTCCGTCAGCTGGACGCTCTCTTCCTTCAAGAGGTCGGTGGAAGTGGCAACGACAACGGGCTCAGCAGCTGGGGCCACTGTGGACTTGTTGGCTTCTACAACACGGGTAGCAGGTTAGTCATGATGCCAGTCACAGAGCACGCGCATATGAACCCTCAGGGGTTTTCAGACTGCAAAGTCAAATTGCAAGATCAACATACCGATTACTGCATCGTCAACCACAATGGTCTGAGCGTACGCCAAAGGCAGGGCAGCGGCCAGGAGGAGGGCCTGGCTGAGTCGAGACATGTTGTGTGCCAAGAGATTTGGGGGTTCAGAACTTCAGACTGAAGGAGTAAGAGATTGGACAGAGGGCGCGACAAGGAACGGATTTGCGTGCTTGTCAGACAGGAACCTCCAATGGTTGATAACCGGGTTTGTGGCTGGCGGTGCGGCGGGAGAGATGCGAGCGAGCAGAAGAAACGAAGCAGTACACCCACGGGACTTATAACATCCACGTGGAAGCGTCGCATCTTGCCATCCATCCTTTTCATACCAGTAACACCACGCGTATGGTTCGATAACATGAGCGAGATATTTTACTACCAACGGTCTACTGCCCGTCGTCGATAGTCTACGGTTGGTACTGCCTACCTGAGCCCGCCGACGTATCCCGGCAGCACAGTCCTTGCATTCGTGGCGGAGACCTTGCATTCGATAGCGGCAGAGGCCACGAGTCCACCGTCCACGGCATCTCACCAAATTACGAGGATGAAGGGACTCAAGGAGGAAGGGACCATTTGGACGAGAAGGGACCTTGGTTCCGCCCCCGGGCAGGCATTGCACCGGGGGCCCGGGTTCGCTTACACAGATCTGGACTTCTGTTTGGGCCGAGGGGTTCGGGAGCAAGTAGACTAGGCTCCGATAGAGCAACGTTGGTGGCGAGAGTCGTAAAAACCCCGCGCCGGGGGTTGCAACGGCACCACATTAGCAACATCGGCATTGGAAAACTGCGCAAGTAGCAGGCTAGCTGGTGTCTCCAGGACCATGGATACAGCTTCTTCTAGACGTCGTCTCCCGAGTACCGGCGCCGACACTAACGGTTTAAGACCAATGTCTGTGGGCAAACGTCTGCCACACTCTTGGACAGGTTCGTCTCTACGGAGTAATAATGGTGTTGTCGAGCGGCTGAGGCGTCTGCCAAATTTTAAATCAAGCCGGATTACCCAGTCTATCCGTACCTATCAACGTCTCTCTTCCTTGGAGAGGCAGGGTGGCGAAGAGAGTGTCGGGAGCTGGAGATCATTCATATCGAACATGGCCCCCCGGTGAACCTTCTGCACGCTTTGTCCTCTTCCGGGCACCGTCGCTCCACCGAGTACCTTGTACGCAACGAAATTCCGGCTGTCCGCGTCAGTGAATCTCCACTGCAGAGTCTAGGGATCCCCGAAGAAAGATCTCGGGGTTTGGGGCATTGGTGAGTGAGACTGAGGGATTTGCGAACGAACTGCCCATTATCCACATAATAAGGGATGTGGATAGCGAGCCGTCCCTCTGGGGAAGACATAGAGTTTACCTTTGCGATCTTGCTAATGTCTCATAACTCGTCAACTAAGCAAGTGCACCGCAAGATCAAATCAAACTGCAGATGAACAATCAGATCGGTCACGACTGTCGAAGACATGTCAAGATCGAAGCCAAGGAAAATCGTACGATTTTTTCCCATAGCCGCAAACGCGTCTCTCACTGCAACCCATGGAAGACACCGGAGGAATCCAGAAACTGAAAAGAGAATCTTTAGGAGGATATTTGCCGTCTTAAGGGGGTTTCTTCACTGCATGATTGTCTGCAAATTCGTCCTGCGCCAACGCGGCACAGTAAATGCTGTTTTTCTTCAACCCTGTCAGCCAGGTAACATTCGGAAATCACTACTTGGTCGCCAAGGGGGTCAGGACACAACCCGAGTCGCTGAAGGACTTTCTACGATTCATTCACACTAATCCACTAGTGCTCAAGGAGGACATCAGCTCCACCTCGCTCATCTAATGCCCAACGGCGGTTGCCTGCATTTCTTCAAGGAAGGGAAAAACTTCCCTCGGCCGAAGCGATGAAGAAAGAGGGGAACGTCGTATTCACAAATCACCGCGTAACAAAAGTGCGAGGTCGCATCCTGAATCTCATTCACCGGCCCCATGTTCCGGACACCACCACGACGCCTTACTCAGATTGTGATGCTATGCGAAGCGGACTAATCCACTTCCCGCCTGAAGACCGCATAGCAGGTTTCTATCCGGTGGGCGTTTGCAGAAATGCGACTCGTGTTGGGCCAGAACACGGTCGGCCAACAGCAGAACTCAGCCCAGATATATATTGGCCTGGGGTTGGCCGAATTTCCCATGGCGATGACTGGGCATAAGGAGAAAGAGCGAAATATCCAGCATGTACGAATAAATTGTGAGGCTGTCCTTCGATGAGTATTATGAAGTAACTACCTTGAACAGTAGTAGTATGTGTCTCTGTAGGAACCAGTGATACAGAATGATACTATCCACATGCTGCTTGCCCTTCCGTAAGTAAGGCGCTGCATTATGCGACTCTACACTCTGTCCTCCACTTACCTTACGTCTCATCGTGGCTGGCTTACTGCCCGACTGTGCCATATGAACCATGGATGTCCTAGATGGCACCGAATAGTTTTGCCTCTATGGCGTATTGATAACCCAAATGGAGCGAGGAAGCCGCATTTCAGCCCGGAGTGTCGGTATTAAGCTTTCAAATTATCTGGAATAGTTCGCAGCACCCCTTGTCTAGAGGCAGGAGAAGACTGCAGGAACCTGACAGTCGAGGGCTGGCAGTGTTCGAGAATGCGCCATCCTTGACAGGTCCCTAGCATCTTCTCGGGGACGCCATCGCTCTATCAACCACTCACAAGTCTTCTTTTTCGTCTTTCGTGAGCCAAGCCTCGGGTACGCAGAGCCCTTGCCTCCTGAAGGAGTATTCCTTGCTTGGCAGTAAACCGGCGAGCACAAGATCTCAATGTCTCCTAGTGGTGGCGGAGGAATGACGCTGAATCAGCGTGCTGATGGCTTGTATCCTCCGGCCAGGGATACAGCAATGCTACCCAACCGGCGGAAATTTGAAGAACTTCAGCAAGTTTTCTGCGGCAACCCCCAAGTCTCCTCACTGCCCTGTTCTCTCACTATCCGTGGAAATCATCGACCGGGAACTTGCGAGACTAGTCCGTCTCAACCCCAGCCTTACCATGAAACAGGGTTGTAGAGAATGCAAGTCTGTCACGATTGGCGTACCACTAGGCAGGTTCGAATACTGATTACTCCCCTTCGTCTTCTTAAGTACACTGCTCCCGTAGAGGCTACAGATGGGCGTTACCTTACTTCCCTGTTTAGCGTAAGATCACAGCTAGTCGCATGGCTTCCTCCTGTTACGGATGGAAACGGTAAGCAACTATGCTCAAGAACACTGACCAAGCGCTCTCAAGATCAAGATCGAACTGGTAAAGGTCACCCTTTTCAAAGCAGCGGATACGAAGCAAGGTGCTCAAGTATCCCAGGAGGAAACTCGAGACCCAACACCTTGTATATATCTCACAAACTCTCCCACGGACCCATCGCGCAACCCGACCCCCGATCCTTTTCTTCGACCTCTCCCCGGCCTGCTCTCCCACCCCCGGACTCCAAGTTTAACTTTGGTACCAAGTCTGCAGAGGTTCAAAGTTTACTTTTCTTTCCATCATAATAGTTCAACTTACACAATCGTTCTTTGACTTCGTGACGAGGGCGAAGCATGGAACTCGTCGCTCAACTAGCCGTTGAGGCTCGGTGGGCCAATGTTGAGGACCTACCGTCGACGCCTTTGCAGAAGGTGATCATGGCAATTTTGTTCTTGTTCACATTGACTGCATTCTTGACCTATGTCTTGAGAATGTACAGCAAATGGACGTCAAAACAGATCGGACTTGGTAAGTGATCCAACCTAAGCCCTTCTCGTCGAATGTTCGTCTCATCAGATTATTAGATGACTGGTTTATGACTGGAGCCATGGTAAGACCCGGCCTCCACCGGCAGAGTGCCGATTACCACCTTTTGGTGTTTTCCCCCTGACTAACATCGACACGGCAGTTCTTCTCAATGGCACTACTGGCTCCAACATACATGTTCTTCAAGTACTACTACGCAGGCTTTCCTACCGCGGCGCTGCCCGCAGACTGGGACCCCGCCCCCATGCTGTTCTGGAACTGGATTATGCAAGTCCTCTACAATCCCATTCTCGCGCTGGTTAAATCATCGATTCTCGTCTTCTTGCTGCGTTTGGGTGGGCACAAGCGTGGTGTTCGATGGACCATTTACGGCCTCAATGCCGTTAACTTGGCGACGATGGTGGCCATTTTCCTGGTAGTGCTATTCCAGACTCTTCCAATCAATGCTTTCTGGGATTCGACTATTCCCAAGCAGAGAGAAATTGATGGACCGCTATTCTACATCGTCAGCGCCATCATCACCATCATTACCGACTTCTTTGTTCTTGCCATTCCCTTTTGGATCTTCCTCGGATTGAAGATGCGCATGGCCGCCAAGATTGGATTAATAGTGGTATTCCTGGCAGGTGGAGTGTAAGTTATCGCATCCGAAGGACCTCCATGAGCCTCGAGGGCCTAAGTGGGTCTCGTCTGTGACGCTTTTGATGCTTACTATGAGAAAGGTCTATTATCGTGGCCATCCTCCGCGTCCATGAGCTCCGGAAGAAGTTCTACAACATTACCCCTGGCTATGATCCCCGAGACGGTATTGGCGACACGTACAGCGCAATCGAAGTCAATCTCTCCATCATCGCCGCATGCGTCCCGGCTCTGCGGCCCCTCTTCCGCAAGTGGATGCCGGGAATGTTCTCCAACAAGAGCAGCGCCGACAATGCAGGGTACAACAGCAGTCAGTACGGTCGTTACGGTGCCGGCACCGGGAACGGCACGGGTACCGGTCGGTTGAACAGGAACACTGTCGGCAACGGGTTCCCGTTGAAGGACATGCGAAGCACCCACACCGAAATTCGAGGCCACTCACCAGACGGTAGTGAGGAGGAGATTATGACCTACAACGGCATCATCAAAACGACCAATGTAAGAACGAAGACGAGTGATTTTAGGGTTCAAGGATACTAAGGAGTTTCACAAGGTTCATGTCTCGTATGATGATTCGGTTATGACGGATAAGGAGTCTGGAAGGGATCAACTGGAATCGGAGAAACCGGTGAGGCGAAACAGCAAATTTGGGGTTGGTTCAAAGTAACGGCCTAAGGGATATGGCAGAATGACGGTGCTTTGTGGGACTTCCTCTTGGGAAGTAATTGGTATGAGCGTATGATCAACTATTGTTTATCTCGCTATTTAATGATCCCACTGTGCGTACTGGAAGCCCAATGGGTTTCCGTGAGTTCAAGATGCATTATTGAGGGCGCTATTCAACCTTCCAAGGTTTCAGATGTTGGCATCGGTGAAACCCCCCCCCCCTGCCCTGAGGAATGGGACACAAGATTGCTTTGAAATCTGTGAAAATGTGAGCAATTACCGCACCATGATTTGACCAATGTGCTTTGGCCGATTGTTGATAGATGCAGATTTTACCTTCAAGCGCGAAATTGCGAGACGAGTTGTCATCGCCAATTAGCAGTCATAGGTCCATCCCAAGCAAGTCCCATCTGTGCAGGCAACGCAATCTTTCTTGCCATTGACACATTCCTGGCAATAGAAGCCATCGCGGGTTTGACGAATTTCGACAGCATTCATGTTGCCATTCACAGCCGGAGCCGCAGCTGCAAAGCTGGCGAGGAGGCCGAGCGTTGTGATGATGGCGGCGAATCTCATTTGGAATGGATTTTCTCTGGATGGACGAAGAATGACGTTGATCTGAACTGTGCTCGAGACTGGATTGTATTTGTCTGTCTGATTTACCGGTTCCGTGTCATCACTGTCTTAGGATACCTAAGCTAAGGTATACTACTTAAGTATTCGATTGATATGCCTTTCTTGAGGTTTTCCGCACGACTGCTGGCCGTAATTTCCCTCATCTTCCATCTTTGGACAACCGGGAAGAAGATAAAACGCGGGGAGCCACTGATGACTTCATCTTTACCAAACTTGAGGCTTTTGTGAGCCGATTGTTGCAGTGATAGCTGCAACATGCAGTGATAGCTGCAACATGCAGTGATACGAGGTCTTAGAAGAGAAAGATTGTGACATCTTTTGATAGACAACCCAATTTCTGAAGGCCCACAGAGGGGAATCAGACGATTCCAAGGCATGAGCGGTGGAAACAGGACACAACCGATGCCAAATAGGGTAGGTCATAACTGAATGTTACCACTTAGTAGATAGTTGAGATTTTCCGTCCAACCTTGGCCTAAGTCGATGCGGATATGTTGCTGTAGACGGAAAATAGCCATCGTTTAGGTGCATAGCCGTCGGTACCAAATCAACCAACAATTCGCTTAAATGCTTGTGGCTGGATTGACAGTGGGACTCAGTAGCCACAAGCCAGAAGTCGGATGTTCTCGCCAGGCAACATCAAGGCTTACATCGGGTTTTGGATGAATTGACTTCATTCATGACGCTGAAGGATAAATTTCTTGGTTTGTTCAGTTGAAGGTCGTCGTTTGCTTGTGGTAAGCGTTATTCAGATATTACTCGAGCTTAAAGAATTATGTTAGTAGATAGTTGGAGAGGACGATCATTCGCTAAACTGTGCTGAATAACTAGGATAACACCGCAAGCGGCTTGCTAACTTTGGCCAAATACAAAGTATGTTCATTCAATGACTAGATGACTTGTGAGCTAATGGAGGGACGTTCAGGGAAGTGGGTAGTGTCTGGTGAGTCTGTGACGAAGCCTACATGTAGCAAGTGAAACTGGGGTATGTGGCAATTAGATCACTGCATTGGGCATTGGGCATTGAGAGAAGCTACATGATTGCTTGTTTCTTTTAATATACAACGCTGGAAGTAGAATGCCATCCAATGATATCCAAATGCCTCAATTATTTGGCCGACTTAACCAGTGCAGCACTGGGTGTCGCAGCGTTCTCCCTAAACACAGCTCATTAGAAAAGCCAAGGTTGAGAGAGAATAGAGAACCTACTGCTTCAGTCGTGGTTTTAGAAGGCCCCAAAGAACGCTCGAACCCCTTGCCTTTACACATCTCGTTTAGAGATTCGGTGATGCCATCGGCAAAGCACAAGCAGGCGCCTCCAGTGCAGTATGTGATAGTCGACGAACAAGACTGGGCGGCAATGCCGGCAGCCATGAATAGGGCTGTGTAGAAGATAGAAAATTGCATATTGTTCCAAAGGTTGATGATTGTGACTGATGATGCAGAGAGATTATCCTGAACACGGTTGGGAGACGGGGGATTCAAGATATTTATAGCTTCAGCTCACCATGAACGTTTGACTCCTTGAGGGATCATGTTGAGGTCGGGTTCCCACAATACCGAAATTAAGCCACTTGGCGAACCCGAGATATGTTGAAGGAGGACTTGAAATAGCAGGAAGACCCTTGTTAGGCATAATCATCTGAAGCAACTGCGGCCGGTCAACGTGGGGTCGTCTGGATATGCCCTCCACTTGGGTGATCTGAGACAGACAGCTGGGCTCGCGTGCCCTCCACATCCGATGATCGTGTTCATCCGACAACCCTTCGACCTTGATATCATTTAAATTCAAGGCTGGGGTCCAACTCTGGAGCGATGGGGTAACTTGAGACGACATAAGTGTATTCTAGTCGTAAAGCAACAATGGGCGAAGTGCTAGAAAATATGATCGTCCTGATGAAGTCGTTGATGATGTAGCCTTGGCTCTAGTAACTAGCCTGACTCCCGTCAAACTAGTCTTCGGCTATCTGTTCCCCCTGTCCTGGCTTACTCAATTACATCTTTATTGGCAACGGCGAGCTAGACAGTAAGAAACGGGCCGGGTTACATAAACTTTGGGTAGACTGAAAGACCTCTCCAAATTGAGAGAGTAGAGTAGCCTTTCGGACGATCACTACCTACCTAATCGAAGTGCATCAGACAAAGTACCGTCTTGCGTGTCAACATGACTCCTATCCTATTTGAATGTCAGTGACACATACGACGAGATGACGTATTAACTTTCGGACAGGATGCCCGAAATTCAGATCTTCGGATACGACAAACCTCCGTACGATGTAGTTGATTACTATTCTTTCTTTGCCTAAATGCCAAGCTCGCGTGCTCCGCCTACTGCCTCAGATTCCCTGTTGTTTCGGATCGGAAGGTACCGTGATTCGTAGTTGCGCCTCATCAAGTAAGTGGTTCCGCCATAACTGAGTCAGGAACCACTCAACGTGAGGAGTAAAGACAGCCCTTGAAAGTTTAAAAAATGGGATGCCTGTGAAGAATTCCACCAGTAGAAAACTACTCAATACGGCTTGTGCAATACGGCGTCCCAATACAGCGATTGGAAACTTCTTGGCAGGGCCATGATACTCGCATACGTACGTTATGTCGAAGGCTGAGCGATGCGCGACTCGTACTGTTGGGAGCGGTCTTTGCGATTAAGGCATTACTACCAACCAGAAAACTCGTAACAACTTGAAGTCCGACTCGGTGCACCCCGAATCTCCAACTACAAAAGCTTCCTAAAGCCCGACACAACTAACATATAAGCTGATGAGGGCTACAGTCTTTACACAACATGGTATTGTTTTCAGGCGTTGGTCTTGGTGAAAGTTCCTTTTCAAAGCTGCGCAAGTCTAATTCTCACAAACACCACCGTGCACCAGTACACTAAGGTTCTTCTCTTGCGTCGAAATCTGTACGTCAAGAGCAGGATTACCCTGGAAGAAGTTGACCGGTTTCAGCCCTACCATCATTTTCTCGCACGGCATCACCGGCCAGTCTTCAATACGAGGATTATGCGTGGACCCAAACGTGTGCCAGATTACAATGTCCTCATTGCGCACCGAAGACGAGGCGTCATCTTTCCGTCGCTCTATCCAGGATCCGATGCCATCCTCTCCGGTTGACTGCATGGTAAACCTACCCGCTGGAAAAAGCTCCTCATCGTGATGCCGGGTCACCCAAACAGCGTGGGATGTATACCTCGCACGCTTGCCGTGCCATGAATTTGGCTGGGCGAGAAGAAGCTGGCTATAATGAGGAAGCAGCTTGAAGCCGACAGCGGTTTCAGTAGTTGAGTTGGTGACGTTCTCGTTGACGACCTTGAAAGTTCGGTTGGTGTTGAAATCTAGATCTAAGCCTGCCTCTTTCTCAATGACTCTAGATGTTGTGGTGTACCCGACGCCAAAAGGGTTGTACGTATCCGCGTCTCCACTAAAGGGAATTGGATGGGACTCTTCGACAACCAATGAGTTTTGAGGCCCATCGATGGCAGCGTCGATTCTCAAGCAGAAGATGTGTTGATGGTACGGCGCCAATACGCCAGGGGCGACGATGGTTCCCCAAGGGACCTTGGTATCAAGATCAATGGGTGCTGTAGACATGATGCCCGTGGCGCGGACTTCATAGAATATGGACCCATCCTGCTGGAAGTAGAAAAGAAAAATGTACTCGTAGTTGCTGACCGTGATGATGGTCTGCAGCACAAGAACTCTAGATCTTGTTACTACAGCGTTCCCCGTCCGGAAATTCGTGTGTTTCCAGAGAATACCATCGTCGATCTCATGACAACAAATGACGTTTGGCATCTTCAAAGGTTCTCCTAAAGAGGTACTGAGCCACCCGTCAAAGTACTTGATATGTCCAAGACAGTCGCAGCCTAACTTGAGGTTATTGGCGTTGATGCCAGCGCCGTCGTTTCCCAAATCGAAGGCAGCTTTTCGGGGATAGGGGCATCGAGGGTCACCGTAAGGCACAAACATCTCTGCAAGAGAAAGACGATGAAACAGGCTTCGACCCTCGAAACGGATATCGTGAAGTGTCATACCCTCTCTATAGTTGAAACCGACTCGCATTGTCCACTTTTCCCAAGAAATATGGTTTTCGTCGATACTGAACGAAGGACCCTCGGGCTGGGAGACTTGATACGGCTTCGTTGTCGTCCTACGCTCTTGAACAAAATCGGGGTGGTATTCGCTATTGGAATGAATTTTGCGGCGGTCAAATTCCTTCCGCTTGTTGCTGAGCTGATCGTGCTCTCCAGAAGGCAGTCGATAAATCTTGACGACCTCTAGGGTATTGGATACCTCGGCACAGATGTCCAGTGGGTAGGCGTAGTAATTCGCGTCGGGATTATCAGAGAGTCGCATATAAAACCAGGCCTGGATTTATTAGTGCTCTGGGAACCAAAGGCAGAGTAGTGATCTCACCATTGTCCAGCGGTCTTTCATATCCTTCATGCCATCCGTGGCATATGCCCAAGGCTCAACGACGACGGTTGTGCCCTCTGGCAGCTTAAGGGCACTAATCTCGCGTTGAACACTTTCATCTGCCAAACAGGCTGCAGCAACTTGAGCCATGAAGTCGGTGTCTATAAAGGAATGACGACCTGGCAGGGGAGTGATAGACGCAACGGTCGCCGAGTCCAAGTCGACAATCATCTCATGCAGAGTTTTTGCGATGTAAGCCTGAACCCTGGCCTGTCTTGCTGGGTAGATCGCATCATTGTTGCCAGCATGCTCGCCGTCGAGGAACTTAATCAGCTCCGTTTTGGGCGGCTCGGCGAGAGAGATGGCTCGAAAAAATATTTCTTTGCTTTGGTTCGACTCTCGGACAGCAGCAGCAGCCTGCATCGTCTTAGACTCGCGATGCAAATCATATGTCTCAATGTATTCTCATGCTAGCTAACTCACATGGCTAATTTCTTCTGGGCGCAGAGGATCAAGCGGATGTGATTTCCGCTCGATGTTAGCGTCCCCCATCTGTACTTGGTACAGTTGATCGATGTGAATGCCAAGGTTGGTAAGCTGGCACGACAGTAGATCTTGTTCGAATCAAAAGTTGACTACCGTTAGAAAGAGACGAATGTAAAGAGACTTGAGATGGGTTGTCAGGGTAATAGCCGGGGTTTTGAACTTCGTAATGGCGCCGAGAGCGGCACATGTGACTATCTCGGGGTCAATAAGCCGATGATTCGGAGTGATAGCGCATCCCCGCACCGCGTGGCGTGCGTCGCTGTCCCCGAAGGGTAGTTGGAGCCTCGAAAGTGGGGAACTTCTTCCGATGCCGTTCCGCAAAGGTAAGGAATTGTCGAGACAGTAGCCGGTTCTCCGGTCGTCAACCCGGTTCTTCGCCCATGATACCGGTCCGGCCCGTCTATCCTCTAACAAGCCGAGATGTCTTTCGCGCCTTTCGGGTGGACCCTCCTCTCCAATAGTCTGGCTGTTCATGGCGAACTTATTTGGTCTCTACGCGACATGGTTTGAAGAGGAATACCAATATTGAGGTTCACCCTGCATAGTAGTATAGCAGCCGTTATTAAATTACCAGTTACAGGAAGTCCAATATTCATCAACTATGTCCCTACTCTTTATTCCTTGCCCGCCAGTCCCACTGCAGTACAATTTAGCCGCCTGAGCCCTCGGCCTTTCGAGTCCGACTTTAGCAAGGCCTTCAGGTAGGTAACCTCCCACACCTACTTCTGGGCCACCCCCACATCTGGGCCACCCACTTTTGATGCCCTCACATTAATACACATCAACTTCAACCACTTTTTATATGTATTACGATGCTACGACGATGCAACTTTCGCTATCGCTAGGGTTTTCAGACTCGCTGGACTTGTCTATACTACTTTTAAGTTCCCCCGCCTCGATTTGAGCCCTCCGAATAGCCTCGATATCGGCAAACTTCGAATTTGGGCTCATTTTGACCTTCTTGCGTTTCCTAACCCTGTTGGCATCAACCTCTGCTTGCAGCGCCTCAATCTTTCGTTGGGCTACTGCCAGTTGATAGTTCTTCTTATCAAAGCCTTTCTAAATCTTCCGAAAAAGCAGGCGCTGCGTATGCTTATCGTTATCCAGCTTGCTAAATAGGTTCAACTGATCCTGAAGCTTATCCCTCTTCTTGGGGGTTGACCAAGGGGCTGCTGATGTATCTGCCGCCTATTTTTCGCTTGCTTTGCCATTAGAGAGCCCTTTGCAGACCTGACTAGCCTGTTTAGCAGGGGTTAACGTATTCTCAAGTAGTAAAGGGCTTATGAGGGGTCTAGCTATACTGATAGGCCACAAACTAGTCCATTTCTAGCCATTAATAATGTTCTTGCTTATCAGGGCTGCCTTGCGTGCCTTGCTATAGCATATAACGAAATTCCTCTTGCCTACAACTGTACTAGTATCCCATTCCGCCAGTAATCCAAGCTCCTTCTTGTATGCTGCCTTGAGGGGCCTAAAAACCGACTGATCAAGTGGCTGAAGGACGTGTGACGTGTGTGCTGGCAAGAACAGCAAGTGTATTTTGTTTCTGAAGCATATATACATAAAAGAAGTAGTCTCATGGCTTCCATGACCATCCAAGATTAATAATCTGACCTCTGAGGGGTCCCTTGGCTGGGTTGAAGGGATGAAGACCTCTGTTAACTACTTGACAGCTGTAGAGTCTGAAGTCCACCCATTTTCTGTTGCTGTGAACTTCTAGGATTCATATGGCGTCAGATCTAGAGGGAACCACTGCTGCTGGACATTCTTGCCCTTACATATAACAAGTGGAGGCAGTGCTTTGCCAGTTGCAGAGATGCATTCGATCAAAGATGTCCAAGCACGCGATCCAGGCTGTTTCTTGCGGATAGAACGAGTTTCTGATGACCCAAGAATAAGTCCGTTTGATCCTCTGCCTTCTAGAATACCAGTCTTATCCATATTATATCGGTTGGAGGGCTTGATAGCGATGATCTCAGGTATGGCGAGGTGCTTGAACCATTGCCTGATGACATTAGTCGAGGCTCCATTGATACGCTGGGAATCGATTGCTCTGCTTCTCTGGACCCTTATAGATGGGTTTCTCTTAATAAAAGACTGAACCCAGTTCTTTCTAAGAGGCTGAGAGTCTCTATGGATCTGTAGGATATGCTTAGCGAATTCCTTAAGTTATTAGTGGGTTGGGGGGAGGCCTAGGGTAGCCTGGATCCGAACCTATTTAGCCAGATGACTTTCTTGAGTAGTAGAGAGCCTCTGATGGTCGGAAAAAGCAAGATCTCGTGGCTGGATACCATTGATCCGATTCTGAAGAGTTGACTTAGGTACACCGAACTCTGATGCACATTTTCGTATACTTTTGCCAGTTGCGATAGCCTCAAGAGCTTGTTGAACTTGTTCTTCTGTATACTGGCCCATATTGATCGAATCAGTTGTTGTGCAAAGTTTCAAGACGATGGCATCAACATTAGTAGAGATATTCAAGATTGAAGTTGATAGTGAAAATTTTCGATGAGGCATTTTAGTGTGGCCCAGATGTGGGGGTGGCCCAGAAGTAGGTGTGGGATGTTACTCAAAGCTGAGACCAGCTACTCTTTGAAATCAGATCTTAGCCCTCAGGGTAAGCCATCCTCCCAGAAGAAGGGAGCGAGCAGCAAAATAGCAAACACCACCCAGGAAGAGAATAGCAAGATAAAACCCCGAGAGTGCCGTCCCACCCATACTCTCAAGCATCTGCCCTCCGATGGGCACAGTAACCAGCAACGAGAAACTGACCACGAAGTTCATTGTGCCTTGAGTTCAATTGTTAGTTGATAAAGTAGATTACAGCAGTGGAAGGACTGCACTTACCGAGGTACCTTCCATAGTCCTTTGGCCCGCAAGTCTTTCCTAAACAGACTAGGCCGAGTTAGCAATGCAGTTCGTCTGCAAGAACCTGATGATGGCAAACCCTTACCTGGCGTGCTCGAGAGGAAGGAGCCAGATCCATAGCCCCATAGAGCGGCAAAAGCATACAAGGCACCAATATGTTTGGTCCCAAAAGGCACGAAAACGACACCGGTAAACACGATGGTAATACCTATCATGATCATCAGGATGTTGAGGTGGCCAATTCTATCACCGATCACGCCGGTCATGATGCGGCCGAAACATGAAGTGCCGTTCATAATGGCTACAAGGGAGAAGCCGATATTAGAGGGGAAGCCTGCAGCGATGGCAAAGGTGGGCAGTAGACCAGTGATTCCAAAGAGAACAAATTCTAGCATGAAGAGACCTCCAGCCATGAATCCAAAAGGCGGAGAGCGAAAGGCTGAGAAGTTGAGCATGGCTCCTACTCTCCCAACTGGTGCTCCGGCGACGGGAGTCGACAAGCGAGGATATGGAAGAAAGCATAAGACGCCCACAACCATGATACCGAGAACTAGGAGGCCCATGATTCTCATGGACCACTGCCAGCCCAGTCTAGGTAGGATTGACCGAAGCATCATCGAGATTGTCACACCTCCAAACGAGGATCCGGATAGGGCGACGCCCATGGCAAGTCCCTTGCGACGGTTGAAGAGTTTTCCGATCACTGCCACCGCGACTGTTGACGTGAGAGCGCCGCCAATGCCACCTAGCACTCCTAGGCAGAGAATGAAGTGCCAGTATTGTGTGCATTCGCCCATGATGAAGAAAACGGGCACATAGAGTGCTACAGAGATGGGGGCTAGCCACTTCGTGCCATAGGCGTCCATCAACGGCCCGGCCTGGATCCCAAGGAACAGCGCAAGCGAGGTGAAGATGCCGCTGATCCAACCAAGATCGCGAGTGGAGTACTCACTCAGCTGGTTCAGTTGGAGGTATGACTGAACAGTTCCAACAGACTGCATGAACCCTGTCGTAGAATGTGAGTAAAGTCCCAAAGATAAGAGGCTGCTATCGAGGCACTCACCGTATGATGGATAAAGAAACATGAAAGATCCTAGAAGACAGAGCCAGGCTAACGGGCTAGATTCGGGATCGCGATGGGAACTCGTCGGACTTCGTATTGCTCCCAACTCGATAGTGGCCGGCGCATCGGGGGAGTCACTTACGGCTACTCGATCTCGTTCTTCTGAAGCGCCCATCGTTGCTCTCAAACACACTGCTGAACTTTGCTGATGAATGCTCAATGTATGCTCGACGTATGCCAGAGAAAACATGCAGTCCAATTTACGAAGTTTTCTCCTCTTTAATCTTATCTCGGGATCCTATGCCGTCTGCCCAGGACGCCTGCCGAAGACGGCACATGCACCTAGTAAGAGTCATTCACGCATGCCGACCACGCCTTGCAACCCTTGCGTCTCATAGAAATCACCGTAAGTGGCAGAAAGTGGGGTCATACTCCCTAAGCTTATCATGTGTTCGCCCTAGGTTGGTTCAATGTTAAGTCGATCTAGAAGCGCTTTCAAAAAGTTTGCATGTCTCCACGTCCGATGGACGGAGATGGGGTAGTTCTTTGGTTGGGGTTCCTCGGGAAACTCTTCCCACTAAGGCAGTTTTGCGCGGACACTATAGTAGAGCTCACAAAGCAGACCTAAGTTTTAACCTTTCACAAACTTCAAAGCTGGTGGCTTATATGAAATCTTGAATGTAATGTATTGACACACAAGTCGAGATGTATATACACGAAGATCGCCTCGCTTGCTCAAATATTTACACAGATTACAAGTAAGAAGCCTCAACCAAGAAACCGACGGTGAACTTGGAGTGGCGGAGGATGGCAGACCACTGAATAGTGTCGTAGCTCTGTTCCATGTTAAGTCAGCAACTAATTTATTGCCAAAGTGGAAGTAACGGTAACTTACGTCGTTGGGGCTGTGGATGTAAGGGGTGGAGGTGTCCATGGGCTCATCGCAGACGTAAGCAGCAGCTGTAAGATCGTGTTAGCTATCGAGTAGCACATTGCCCAAGAGACAGGATTCAGCTTACGGAAGCCGTTGGAGCGAGCGCTGGCGTGGTCGGAGCACCCGTATCCGCAGACATCGCTGGTGGGCGTGCTGCCGGTGTACTGAGTTCCGATGAGACGGACGTAGGTGGTGAGAGCAGAGTCGACTATCAGGAGTTAGTCATGCTACTACATCTATGCTTGCGATAGTCCATGAGCTTACCGTAGTCGTTGTAGACCGAGATCTTGCCAGAGGGAGAGTATCCGGCCATATCCTGGTTGACAAAGCCAAGAACGGTCTTTCCGGCGGATTTGTAGTTGGCGAAGACGGCCTGGGAGCCGAGCAGGCCACCCTCCTCGCCGCCGTAGAAGTGGAACTCGAGGGTGTTCTTGGGCTTAAAGCCAGCGTTGGCGAGGACACGGAGGGCCTCAAGGATGACAACGACACCAGAGCCGTTATCGTCGGCACCGGGTCCACGGCCAGTGGATGATCCTCCAGTGGAGTCAAAGTGGGCACCAACAATGACTGATAGTTGTAATTAGCATATGAAAAGTTGAATTTAAGATGGATGGCTCAACAGACCCAGGTCGGAACTGGTTCCGGGAATCTTGACGATGATGGAGGGCTGGCTGAAGGAGTGGGTGAACTGGGTGACGGTGATGGCCGAGTTGGCAGCCGCAACAGTCTTGACCTGGTTGAACAACCAGGTGGCGGCCTGAGTACCGTAGGTGGAACGGTAGTAGCGGTTGTAGAAGCTTAAATTGTTAGTGCAGGCTCGCAGATCGCATATCAGGAGTTTAGAACTCACTCGGTCAAAGTCTTGAGCCAAGTCTGGGGGTTGGTGTTCGACACAGACGCGATGAGGGTGTTCGCCTCGGTGACGTGGGACAGGGTGGTGGGGTATGTCACTCTAGCCTCAAGGACCTCCTCCGGCGGGGTGGACAGGACCGCCAAGACCTCCTCGTCCTTTGATGGGTTAGCATCATCCAAGAATCGACGGGAAATAGTTGAGACCTACGGCGATATCGGTGATGTCAATGAAGCCAATGTGCTTGTTGACATACTCCTCAATCTTTTGGTCCTCCGTGACCCAGGTGCCGGCGTCAGCCTCGGACGTCTTGATCAGACGGAGCGCAGGGTCAACTTGAGTCTCCTCTGTAGCAGGCGCAGCCAGGGCAACCCTGGAGGCCGCGAGCATCGCGAGAGCAGCGTGGAGATGCATCGTTCAAATTGTCCCGTTGATAGCGGCGTCCGTTGATGAACGGTGCAGGTGCAACGAATGGAACAAGGGGACCTCTGTGGCCAAGAACCTGGAGAGAAGCCCCCTTTAAATACACTCATCGCACCCTAAGGAGAAGCGAAGCATCTACGGCATCCCGCCCATCGCCTGCGGGATGTGGAGGATCAGCCAGGACGACGGCAGGACCCGATACCCCAAACAGGCATCTCATTATGGCAACGGCTTTCGCCGTCGTAGCACGCAATACAATGAATAAACAGAAAGAGGAAGCCCGTTATTCAGAAGCCCACAAACACTATTCAGTCTCTCGGGGGATGGAGAGCATGCGGCAGGAGCATTTAAGCTTATCATGATCGCCAAGCCCGCGCGAACTTTAGGAGCTGCCCAACGGAGCTAGTGTCGGCTGTTGGCTGGGTCATTGATGCTACCCCGGCCGGCAGTCCCGCACACTCAGACTGGGTGTTTTGAGGACGTTATTGGATGCTGCTTGGGTTGTAATGTCGCTGAACACGATTTCGGTTCTTGACAAATCCACATCACGGAGCTTGTGAGCTGTTTTCTGTGCTGGAAAGCGATTTGTCTCTATGACGCGCTACTGAGTTACGTCCTGCTTTGTCGGTGCGTCTGACTTGTAGAGTGAATGTTCAAGCTTCAAAGACATTTTTGATATGTCTTGATGTCAATACTCCGAAAGAAATGGGAGAAAATCCTTTTTCATTCCTGTGAGTTGGACACCTCGTAGTTGTCGACTCTTGGGATACCGAAAACGATAGAACCTGCCAACAATCAAAGCCTACAGGGAGCTTGACTCGTCTAGACCCTAGCCTCCACGACGATGCAACTTGAATTCTCCATGCCTTCTTTTGGACGACCTCAAGCTCACCATTCAATTCGTCTCTCCGTAAGGGTGGCTACATCATTAATAGAACGACAAACGCATAGTCATCATGGTGGGTTACATTGTCTAACACAGGTTCTGTAGGTTTATCATCGCAACAGTGGGCGGTTCTCACCGAGCCAGTATTGATTTCTCCGTCATTGCGCTGTTGCGTACTAGTGTAGGGCCTCTAAGTCGCCTTTCTTCTAACTGCAGGTAGAATCATGTTACCACGGGACCGTCGAAACTCCGTCTAGGTATCGAGCCCGATACACTATGCTTTGTTTTCCTTACCTTCCGCGAAGTTGAGGCCAGCTGTTTCCAGCGCTACATTGATCAAGCTTGCGCACTTGTGGCCATGAATGTAGAGTATCTTGACGTACTTAGCGAATCACATAACGAAGTTAACCAAAGGAATGCATCGAGGGTTTATTGTTGAGATGATGTCATTCTAGTTGGGACTTGGCCAATGGTTCAAGCAGAGTGTTCAGGGAGATTTGCCACATTTGGATGTGTCCTAGTTGAGAAGAGTCTAGCTAATCGAGCGGCAACTCTCTTTATGAATGGTAAAGAGAGATAGATTGTAGATAGATCTGTACTATAGCTTTGTGATCTGGCTGTTCCTGGCGAAGAGAATATCATACTCAGTTTGAAGCAACAGTGTTTTGTCCCAGTCAAACATTTACATAACAGAATCACTCAACCCTGAATCTAGATACTTTCAGTCTTCTTCCTCACCCATGATCCTAATGCACTCGAAGCCACTTCGACCCGGGTCCGCTTGAGCTTATCCTGAGCCTAGGCTAAGGCCGGACTGAACGCCGGGAATCTTTAAGTAACCACGAAGCAAGCTGTATCAGTGGTTCTAAGACATTCCAGTAGGCATTGTAGGCTAGACCTCGTACCTCTTCTGGGTTGAGGTAGCTCTTGGCAAAGAGCCACTCGCTGATCTCGTATGCTGAGCCTTTGTTTGAGTCACTTATCCACGGATCTCTTTCCCTAAGATCCTCGATAATTCTATTGGGATTTGCCCCGGCCTTTTCGATAAGATAAGGGATCATTTTCATGACTCCATAGCCACAAAAAGCTGCCCCCAATACACCACCAAACCTGCTAGGCTCGAGCTTGATATTCACATCCGCACCGTGTTTGATTAGAAGCTTCGCGACGTCTAAAGAGCCACTATAAGCAGCAGCCATAAGGGCAGTGTCGTACTCGCCGTATAGGCGCAGATCCACAGTCGGCCAAGCCTTGATTAGCATTTCTGCGGCATCTCGATTGTTTTGGTATGCGGCGGGTTCCAAGGCACACGTAAAGGAACAGTTCGAACAAATCCCGTCTAGGAGGGCCTCGTTCTCAATTAGAAGCTGCACCATTTCACTGCCGTTGTGATGCACCGCTTGACATAACGGACGTATTCTAGTATCGATATTGGGATCGTCCCCGTGCTTTAGGAGCTCTTTGACAGAAGTCATATTAGTCCCCAGAATAGCCTGCTCCAAGGCACTGGCATTAGAGGGCAAAAGTCTCTTCGGGTCACTTCCCAGTTCAATGAGTGAGACACAAAGTTCGGCGCGTCGATATTTCGCAGCAAGCGAAAGAGTATCAAACCCATCTGCGTGGAGCTCTTCCAAAATGAGTTCGAGACAAGATTTTGCCCATTCTTTACCGTCGAGAGTGATTCCAAGAACCACTATCCCGGATGCTGGGTTCTTGGAAGGCATCAAGTCGCGCCCGCGGAATCATCGGAAATGAGGAAGTCTCCGTATTTTTGCGAGACCACAAACTCTGACCATTTTTGGTACCTCAAGGTTGAGTATCATGGTCTGTCTGGGGAAATCATGAAACGTTTGAGAAGCCTCGAGATCTGCTTGTTTCCACCAGGCACACCTTGTATTTCTCTGGTATGCGACACCCAGTATCGTGATACGTAGTATTCGAGAGAATCTACTGAATCAGGCTTGGGTACGATGCTACCGTCGTCTCCTGCGGTCTCCTGGCTCACTTGACCTAAATCAGGAGATTCTATGGCGGTAGTACGCTGGTAAAAGTCGACAAGTACCATAAGCGACAGTTTGGCCACCTCAACGCGGGCAGTCTCATCGGCTAGAGCGATGTACTTCTTGACGAAGTATGCTTCGACTGATGCGTGAGGAAAGGCCCATTTGCCCTGATCATCTTTGACGGTAAGATAACGGCAGATACTTTCTAGCGTCTGCTCTGATAGCCTATGGTCCCTGGTGTCCAAGACCAAGTCATCATGCTCCTCGGCTATACACAACTGTATCGCCGAAAGGAGTTGCTCCGTGGAAAGTGGGTTGTGCGCATGCATGACCCATTTTACAGCTCGTTGTAAATAGATTTCGTCGTGGGATCCAGGCTCTGCATACAACTCGTCGTATGCTGCTGTCAGGTCTTTTGGAAGTTGCCCCAGACGTTTTTCGACGTTCTCGATAGAGTCATACTTGATGAGCTGATCAATTTGTAGGAACGCCCACCTGAACCTGTTGAAACTGTTAGCAATCGACTTAAGTAAACACCGAAAGTGAGCTTATTAGGTAATAGTACACACATTCCATTCGCATCTTTGCTGATCTTTTCAACCACCTTGCTCTTCACTTCTTGGTCCCTCCAGCGGCAATCAATTCTCTCGGTCCTTGCCTGAAAAAAGCTCTCGATATCCCCCTGGTTCTGTTCGGCGATGTCTATACGCGTAGGTTTGTTGTTGGCTTTGTTGGCCTCGTTATAGATATCTGTCGTAAATCGACTGGATACAAATATCTTGACTGGTCCTTCAGCGGTGTTGACAAGGTCCACGAAAAAGCTGACAATCTCCTGCATGTGCTGTGGCTCCAGCTCGTCCAGGGAGTCAAGTACAATGATAGTCCGAGGTAGGGCGTCGACAAGTGTTGATATCTTGTCTCGACAAAGGCTTGGGGTGAAGGCGCGTTGGGCCTTATCCATGTCTTGGCATAGACTGGCTAAGTCCTTAAATATCCTCTCCGCATGGTGCGGCACTCGAGCCAGCTGTCGTAAAAGGCTCCGAAGGATATTAGTCACTGGGTCGTCTGCGACATCTTTGTTGTTCTTGCTGTAGTAGAAAAACACGAAGCCTTCGTCAACATTGCTGTCAGCCTCCTCAGTCCTGCCCTGGCCATTCTCGTTTGCCAGGTAACGATTGATTATGTTTGATGTCAGAACCGATTCACCGGCGCCAACTACCAGATGTTGATTAGCACGTCAAACCTCAGTAATCGGACAGGGAGGGAAATTGAATAACCCACTCTTTCCAGTAAGCCATAGAATATTGGATGAGCTTGAAGCCTCCCAGTCACGAAATTCTTTGCGTTTTGATAGCCATTCGCATGTTCCTTGCGTCTATTTTGACGTCATTGAATTGTGTTGATCTCCAACGTTGATTCGACAGATGAAGTTAAGCGTTTCCAGAAGCTTGTCGTCTTCCATTTCCCTGAGGATCCTGGTAACCTTTCCGTCGATGTATCGCAGTGGATTGTTCAGTCGTTGAAGAAGCCGCAGACTCTTCTCATTCTGAAAATGCTTTTTCTTGACATCAAATGCTGTCACAACTTGTTGCAAGCTCCTCTCAGCTTCTTGGAGCTCGTTCAGCTTGTCTTTCGCCTTCTGAGGATCCCATAAGGCTTCGAAGAACCGACGTACAGCCTCGCCCTCCCGAAGCTGTGTTCTCGCGTAATTCAGAAGCTCAAGTGCGTTTCGATAGGCGTGAATGAGGGCATTACGTAGGGCTTCCGCACAAGAATCAAGGTCGGCGGGTGTTAATTGCAAGAATACTTGTTCGTAAATTGCGCCGCGATTCATGAGACACAAAACCTTATCAGCACATCCAAATATGGCAGCCAGACTTTCGCATCCACTGGTATGCGCCTAGATGATGTGGTCAGCTGTTGAATCAAGAAGATATAGGGAGTGATCTCACCTTAAGTAGAACTTTAAGAGCTGACCAGATGACTGGTCCAGGGGTAGGTGCAAGTTGCATGCCGATATCAACAGTAGCGGATAGCAGACTAACGACGCGAGTCGCACAGTCCCTCCATAGTATTTCTCGTTCTCCGATTGTGATCTTGGCTGAATGCTGCTTAAAACGGTCTTCTTGGCCTTCCACGAGTCCTATCAGCTGTTTGACCGGATTGTCGCCTACAGAAAACACGTTTTCAGAAGCTTGACTTCTTGTACTCTGCACTAAGACCTTGAAATGCCTCTTCCCACAAATCCGATACGCTCTGGACGTTTTGTGAGGGCTGTTCGTGGGTTTGAAGGGAAAACTCATTCTCGTTGGGCGATGCTGAAGTGTTGAAAGGCTTCAACCCAGCGGAGGAGGCTTCCTCCGGGGCATTGATGGTTGGAAGCGGCACATCTGACTTCCCTGACATGGTTTTGAGACTTTGCGCACGAGCTAGGCGAGCATTCAGTGCGTCTGGGCTGGGAAATCGAGTTTTAGATGGTTGCTTGAAGCATGACGATAGAACATCCAGGCAGCCGTAGCAGCCCTGCTCTGCTCGCACAGATTGCCACATTTCTCGGCAGAACTACCCCCGTTCTGTTGAGAGAATGTGACTATAGTCAGAACAAAGTAGGACACCTGCTGTTGTATAGTCTCCCAGACCTCGGCCTCGTGAACAATGTTGGACAAATATATTGAGAAGACGGTACACTAATTGTTTTGCACATCAAAGTTTTGAGTAACATGAAAATTTGTACGTGTGGAGCGATAATTGCATCTTTCAGCT
Source organism: Colletotrichum salicis (assembly GCA_001563125.1). NCBI lineage: Eukaryota > Fungi > Ascomycota > Sordariomycetes > Glomerellales > Glomerellaceae > Colletotrichum > Colletotrichum salicis. The sequence continues at coordinate 47,059 of JFFI01001261.1, read as the reverse complement.
CTTGACGCAGGTGCCTGGAATACGTAATGATCAGCATCCCCGGAGAGAAATACCAGGCGGTATTCAAGGCAGTCAAATCCAGGACTAGGCAGCAATGCTCCTGACCAAAAGATTCGATTGGATGAAGCCCGCAATGTCCTAGTTTTCGGTGATCCTAGCTGCATGTTATGACTTTAAGGTTAACTAGGCTGAAGAAAAAAATAGATCTGGCTAAGTAGCGAGGCCAAGCCGACACCAAAAAGTGCAAGGTAGACGAACAGAGAGACATTGACCAGTGATCCAAAGAGCACGCCTGGAAGGAGATGAGACGGCTTCTGGATTTCCGGAAGTGGGAGGGTGGAGAGGCGCGCCGCATCGTCGAGCAACAAAGTCGACGAGACGCGGCCGTTGCAAGGGCGGCCTTTGTATCTTAGAGAGACTTGCCTGCGAGAAGGCGCTGACAATCGACAAAGCCTGGAAACGCTAAGGAGAAGGTCGGACAGCTCACCAAGAAGCATGTCGGCGATGCCATGGTCAGCCAGAATAACAGCACGGTCTGCGAAGACCAACGCCCTTGCATCTCATCGCAACAAGGTGGACTCAAGCTTGTATCCAGGACTTGGTAGAGTATGAAACAAGGAATTCAAGCCACAATTAGTTCATGGAGCGAAACGGGACAGCCTTTATGATGATAATTTGATACATTTCGCGCCGAGTGAGCAAGTCACAAAGAAAATTATGTGCTGGAAGTGGTCCAATATATGGGGAACTTCGCTGGAAAGACTTCGGGGAACGAGTCTCCTATCAATTCAAATAGCGAACATGAGCCATACAATTACCAGCACCCGCAATCATAATCCTGGCGACATCAGCAACTTCTAGGATGATGCTATGCCACTGCTGTTTACAGACTGCTCCATGGTCCCAGATGGCCCGTTTATCTCATGTTAACAGATGAACCAGCGCACCCGCAGAGTTGTGCAGCGAGTACCGTCAGAATGAACACGAGTCACAAGTATCCTTGAACGAAATTATTAGGAATATCACATCGAAGATACAGCTTAGCCACTCTCTCTCATTCACCCGAGCACTCTCGACCGTGGCATGAAAGTTAAGTGTTCATCAAGCAGAGGGAATGGTTATGAGTGGGTATCGTGGTTTGTATTAATGTTCATGCCATGCCATTTTTCGTGTTTGAAGTAGTGCTGTAGTACAAGCAATGACTTTAAGGTAGTATGTACGCCTCTAGTCTGAGTATGAGTACCAGTAGTGTAGTATGTACTCAACAAGCAGACTTAACCAGACGTATCCAATAACCAAGCATCTTCCCATGAACGTACAGCAGTCGTGATATGTCGTAAGGGAGGTACCCAGCATTCCCACCAATCCTATCGCAGGCTTATTTCGCTGAGCACATCATCGAACGCTTCACCTTGCGCTTCACCTCGCGCCTCTCCTTCGCCCAATAAGGGTACCCCTCACACTCCCCACTCTGATCCCACTCCTTCTTCAATAAGCGATCAATCTTGACAACCTGCTTATCATACCACGAATCCAACCAAACCGCATTCTTCCTCTTCTCCTCCTTGAGTGCCTTCATCCGCCTCCGATAGCACTTCTCAATCCTCTTGGCCATCAAGATATCATTATTCGACATCTTCCTCGGATACCTCTTCTCATTTTCAGTAAGCTCTCTAGGACCGAGACCACCGGGGAAGAACTGCCTGTTCGCAGCCTGCATCCTCATACTGTAATCCTCTTCCATGCGCGCGTGGTCGTGCAGCTGGCATTCTTTGAGGTCGGCTAGCTGTTCGCGGAGTTTGTCTTGTTGCGTGATGGCTAGGCAGTTGACGTATCCTGTGCGCTGGGCGTAATCAGAGGTGGCGATGCCGTGTTGTTGGATTGCGTCGAGGCCTTTGTAGACTTCGGGTTCGGGGACGAGGAAGCCCATTGGGTGAGGGTAGGGGACCATATGGTTGAAGATGAGGAACATTGTGGTGGTTGTTTGTTTGTTTGTTCGGTGGGGATGAAGGATAGGTAGAGGTAGATGGGAAATGGGTGAGAAGCCTTTGGACTTCTGACCAGGTGAAGTTTTTTTTTGTGTAGAGGGGCTGCAGCCTGTAAGTTGGATTGGTAGAGTGGCTGGACCGACTGTGTCTGATGGTGTATCAAGCTCTAGCGTCTGGTGGTTCGGTGGTGTGGAATTGAGTATGTGGATGTTGTGCAGAACTCTTGAGAGTTTCTGACGTGGAGACTGAACCGTAGGCCTGTGAGTTGTATCAGACAGAAGTGGTGATTTCTCTGGGAATAATTGAAACAAGTTGGGAGGGATGGTGCGATTTATATAGCGTCTGCTATGCTGTCAAGGTGCGACTTACCACCGCCAACATGGTCCCAGGTTCAGTCAGGCCTTGGAATATCGTGGTTAAACCTCTCTTTTCTATTGTTTTTGCGGAAGGCTTGAGCGCCACCTTGCTCATCCGGGACCTTGCTGGAGCATTGTCACGATCGAATGTTGGTAGTCCCATGGTATCTGTAAACGATAAATGTTTCTCCTTCTGCTCAATGGCCAAAGAGGTGAGGCATGACCTTGATGTGATGTGATGTTCGGTCTAACATATCGGAGTTAGATCAAAAACAGCTTCTTCATGAAGAAGTCTACTTTGCCCCATATACCGTGGGAGCAAAGCCCACTCCAGCGGAATCGAGAAGGAGCTAGATAAGTAGTGTCTTATGCCCTGTGGAAAGGCTTCATTTCGGAAGGCAAGATGACGTAGGCAATTCACAACAAGAAACTTGTTACAGAGACAAAGGTAGTGTGACCCAAAGTACGAAGTATAAGGTATGGAGAGCAGAGCTCGAATCCATTTGTTCTGTCTCTACGTCTATGTCTTTCATGTTATCTAGTGCTATATTTGTCGCCACCAAACCCCGACGTCTTGTACTGTTACTCCGTGGCCAATGCTTGAAAGAACAAAGTGAATCCGACCCAATCCAAACGAACGCTACCAAAAAACGCCAAAGTGCCATTTCATATGCTTGCCCTTCTGTACTCCTTCTGAAACGCCGATGAATTCTCCTCTTGTATCCTGCTCTCTGCCGCGAATCCCAACTCCACGTCCGGCTCGTAATTCCAACTCCGACTGTTGAAAAGTTTGCCGAATAGCGGCGAGAGCGAAAACCATAGAGATATAACCGCGTAGACTCGCATCAACTAGAAGCTGAGCAGACCACTCCTTCTCTTGCCCAGAGGATAGACCATAAGGGCGCTCATAAACAGTCCAACGGTGATACCAATGGCGACCTGAATAACACTAAGAAGAACCGCAAAGGCCGAGTTGTTGAGGTCCGAACTGTCGGTTGATGTCGAAGTACCGTTATTATTCGTTATCTGATCAGCCGACGTAACACCAGCCAATAACGATCCACCTGCCGCGAGACCACTGGGGACCTGCACAAATATAGCAGGAAGCATAGCGGCGGCGGCAAGCCCATAGCCAACGGTGCGCTTCCGCTCTGGGACAACTCCTTGAGCCTTATCCTTCTCAGAGAAGGCAGCGGTCGTTGGTGTCGCTGGCGCCGAACCTTCGGGGGTATTCTCTCCAGGGGTGTGGACACCCGATGGACCAGAAGCTCCGGCTGTTTGGCCGGACATCTGGTACATTTCTGGGCGAGGACGCTCATTGCGACGACGGCTAGCGCTAACGAAGCGCGGGGCCATGCGAAGATCCCACCAATCGAGGAAATCGAGGAAATAGTTGTGAGCATGGCGACCGAGGCGGGAGTAGAGATTAGCTAGCAATCCCACGGTAAGAGCGCCAAGCATGTTCGAGATTTGGGCATTACCGACAAAAAAGTCGGACGAGTAGCTGTTAACTAGGAAGCCGGCGAGGGAGATGGTAACCATGACAGGTGTCTGCTTCCACTTGGCCTGATTGATAATGCAAAGGCAGAGAGTGAAGCCCGGCACAAACAACAAGTACCAATTCCTATTAAGCGGGTCGGTGCAGGTAGTTCTCGACTCTGCGTGGCGGTCGATCATGCCGTAGAGGGCAGTGCCAATGGTGGTTCCGTATCCGAGGAAGAGCGTGTAGATCATGGCATAAACCATGCGAACACTTCCGGCGACCAAGTTGTGGCTTTGCAACTCCAAGCTGCTGCAGAGGACCATGTAACCAGGAAGAATGAGGGCGATGGAGCTCTGCGCCAGAGCAGAGAAACAAAACAATTCGCCGTTGTTGATGGAGCCAAAGGCGCGGGCCAAGAAGGATGTGACGATGGAGGCGGTGATTTCGAAGACGTTCGCGTACAGCTCATTGCTCGGAGCAAGGATCAATTGCATCCAGCCCAGAATGCAACCGAGAATGAAAGCGATGGGCAAGTCGATGAAGCGTCCCTGGAAAGCAAAGGGGGCGACGCAGACACTGGCGAGACCATAGACGGGCACACGCATCCAGTTGCCAAACTTGAGCTTGCGAGCTGTAATGCTCTCCAACATGATGGTAGCCTCGTCGGCGCTGATCAAATCGTGGACAACCTGCTTATAGATGTCATGCACGTCGCGCAGCTTGCCCAGATCGACACCATGTGCCGAGCGTACGATCTTGACCTCGGTGGTGTGGGTGGCGCTATCGTCGAAGCTGATAATCATACAACCGGGAATGTAGAGAAACTGACCCTCTATCTCGAGGACTCGTGCCGACATCTTCATGTACTCCTCCAGTCTGTGGGTGGGGGCCCCATACATCATCAGCGCCCTGCACAGCTTGACGAGATACTTATGCCTCGACAAGATTTGAGCAATATGCTTAGTAATGCGATGCTTGTCTTCAGACTTTGATGACTTTGGTGAAGACCCGCCCCAGACTCCAGACTTCTTCTTCTTCGGCCGCGACGGGGGCTCGGTCTTGAGCTTCTCGGTGAAACCCTGGCTGAACACACTCGAGGCCGGCCCAGCCATGGCGGACGACGACTTCATAAGCTCAGCCAGAGCCATGGATGAGCGAGAACCTTGCTTCTTGTGGTAGTTGAACAAACCACTGTTGGGGCGGGAAGGCCGGGGAGATCCAGGGATCGAGGGCGCAGCAGAGGCTGGCATAGAGCCCGGAGGCGAGTGGTTGGGCGTTGCTGTGGCTGGTGTGTTGGACCCCGGCGTGTTTCGGCCACTGCTACCGCCGCTGCCATTCTCATTGTATAGCTTGAGGAGCGATGACAGGATACCCCCGTGATACTGCTTCGGGGGTGGGACATAGTCGTGAGCGTAAGACTGCTCCAAGGTTGGTGTGGCGGTGCCAGATCGGGCACCTGAAGGCGCCTCGTACTTGAAGTAATCATTCGGTCCTCGGCCACCCTTCTTGGCACGTCTTGTGTGGGATCGGACAAGATTTTCGGCATCCAAGCGCGAGTTCTTTCTGGGACGGGACCGAACCTTTCGTCGTTCATCCGACCCATCTACCGCAGAGCTCAAGCCGGTGACCTGGTCGGTCTCCTCATCGTCACTGAATGGGTTGAACCCATCGATGGAGTTGCGACGAGAAGGGGGTGAAGAGTAGTTCTCGACACTCACGGCCAGGCGGTTGGCACGCTGCCGAGCCTCCAGACCCGAACGCTGCTGTCGCTCGCCGGCGGTTTGCTCGGCGAGGTCAGCCTTCTGCCTTTCCTCCGGTGCGTCGTAGCTGGTGTTACGGCGGAGCACGGGCCGGGGCCGGGCAGGTGTCTCGGATGGGCTGTTCTCTTGATTCTCCGAAATCAACACCTGGGTCAGAGCACGGCGCAGCTCACCGGCGTCTGGAGCTCCCACTGGGGTTGCGTCGGTGTCTCGTCTTGGAGTAGCAATGCGTCCAGGTGTATCAAAGGGGTTAACTTCGGGAGACATTGACTGCGCGAAGTAGTCATTGTCAATTACGATGCTCGGTGGCCGATTGTCTACCAGAGGTGTCTGGCTAGGCTGAGGGCTGTCGGCATGGAAGCCAACCTTCTTCTTCTCCTTCTTCTCTTTTCGGGCCTGCGGGGTTGCGGACGAAGGGTGAAGCAATGGCGGAGTCTGAAGCTTAGATTGTTCCTGTGATGGGTTCTCGAAAGGATTCGGTGGTGTGTTGCTGGAGCCGGAGCTCGTCTGGCCGGACTCTACAGGCGAGCCCGACATGTTCTCTAAAGTGGAAACGATCGCCGTTTCCAAGCTATTGGGTGTGCCTGCTCGATTCTCCTCAACTGACTCTGAGGATATCGCAAGTGGTCGTACAAAATCCTCTATACAAGATAGTCGTGACTGGGGAGGTTAGAGCTGTTGGTGAAGATGCAGGTTTTCTGGGTAAATCGAGTCAAGTATCCAGATATCGATGGATGAATAGTGTCGTCGTTATCGTAGGGTAATGTCATCAGTGGACCTGGCGGCGGTAACACTCGTGGAAAGTAGGCGCCATTGTGTGAAGGAAGTTGGAAGCTAGCTCAAGGGGATTTGAAGGGTGGGAGGAGGTCAAGGAAGAGGAGGAGGGCGAGGAGGGGATGATCAATGGAGTCGGGAAGCTTGGAAAGCAGGCGAGAAGGAGCGGAGAGACGGGGCGTAATGAATGGCGAAAAACACAAGACGGAGAAGGGAGAAAGAACTGGAGAAGCTACAGCTGAGAATCGGGCGGAGGAAAGCAGATCCCAGGAACACACACACAGACAGAGAGAGGGAGCAACAGAAACGGCAACGAGCAGGCCGGGAGGCTCCACGGGCCCGTCGTCGACTCGTCGCCGGTTCCTTGCTTGGAGCTTGGTGACCGTGGTGGTGTTTCTCGGCCCCGATGCTACGGGATTGGCGTGTTTGGTGCGCCTCTGCGTTATCACGCAAGATTGACGGCTCTGCTCCGTAGTATCCATACACTTGTACGCCACGGCGTATCCGTACATCAGTACGTAGAAAACAGAGTATTTGCAGCTGTGTGTCTGTGACTCCGTGGTGGTGGAGAGGATGGACCTTGAACCATGTTTGACGTCGATATCCAGGTCCACGCCCATGGACCCACGTCCGTCACCACACCCATCAAGGCCATGGATGATTGACAATCCCACGCCTCGCCATGCCGGGCCCTACGAAGAGTGGGCTGTGACCCTGCTGCTTGGCCAAGCCAGACGGACTCTCTCGGCTGGCGGGGCGCGAGAGCGAGCGAGTGTGAGGGTGCTGGGACGGGAGCGCTGTGTGAAGGAGGGAAGGGCGAGAGAGAGAAAGAGAGAAAAACACGAAGGGTCCACAACAGTCGTCAGAGAGAAGTGGAGAGAAGTTCGAGTCGACGATGGTTGTGGTGGGTGGATTCGGCGATAAGGATGCGCAAGCTCCAGCCTCGAGCCGCGTCGAGTGTGTGGCTAATGAAAGGATGTGCGTCGAGTAACATTTAATCGCTATGTCGGAATCTCTGAATTGTTGGTGCAAACCTCAAAGAGCTTGCATTCTGCTTTGCAGTTTCCAGTTTGCAGTTATCTGCAGAGGCGACAAGATGGAGGGAAGAGGCAACCTGAGGCAAATTGGAAGGGAAGGGAACACGCCGAGAGGTACCTGTGTATCTTCGATACGTACCTGCTTAGTGTGCAGCTCTTGCCGCCGTCGAGGATTTTCCCTTGCGCTAGAAATGGCATTGTGCTAGAAAGAGTGGATCCTGCCGCGGAAACCCCTATCGACGACCGCCACACCTGGGTCCCTTCTTTACCTTCAGTGATACAGTGACCAGTGACTGAAAAGTGTGATGTGCGAGTGAGTATGAAAGGAGCGAGTGAGTGAGCGCAACACCACAGAGTGAGAGTGAGAGTCATACACAAAATGAGAGACTCAGTCACCAGCGTCAAAGTCGAATCCCTTGAAGGCCACCTTGGGCGAGTGAGAGTCTTTCAAGATGCCATCCCTCCCTCCCCTCCAGCCCTCCAAGATTCCCGCCATCCCTGCCAGGAACCCTTAGCCGTCCATTCTGTACATTCTCTCTTGAAAAGAGAGTGTGTGCAGCACAGCTAAACCCCCGTGCCTGCGTCGGTGACCCCCATGCCGTCATTTCAACTCACCCCTCCTCCCCCCTCCTCCTTCAAACACCCTCACCTCTGCCCTTCGCGGCTTGCCGAAGCTCTGCGCTTCCGACATGCCCTAGAGCGAAGCTCTGCTGAGCCGTTCGTACCACCAGGCGCCTATCATTGCCTCTTCTCACACCAGTTGCAGACCGTCTGGAGCTATTTAGCGCACTCGTCTCGCGTCACACGTGCCTACACCAAGACGAAGCAGTGGACTCGCTATCGTCGTTATCAGTCGAGTCTCTTGCGTCTTTTTGCGCGCCATACCCGCACCTCTCTTGGCCATTGTGTCTTCTTAGCCCTTTCTCTTTCTCACCTAAGGATGGGCCGGCCGACGGTGAGGAGAGCCCGTGTGCCCGTGTTCCCGTATCTGTAGGTGTGAAATGACAGGACGTGAGCGCTGTGAAGGTACCTGCTTCGTGGAGGTGAGGTGCACACGTCAATCGCATTGCCCATATCCGTAGAGAACTGCTTCTAGGCTTCTGGGCTGTGGGCATTGGCATTAGTTCGCCTTCAAACTATCAAAAGAGACCCGACTTAACGCCACGAACGCGTCTCTATGTGAACATCGCAAACGCGGCCTGAAAACTCAGATGCTGTCAAAGTCATAGAGAGTCTCATTAACAACGAACACCGAGTCCGGCCGGCAATGTTCCGGTGGTAGCCCTGTCAGAGACACCGAAAAAGCACGGACTGAGCGAAGAAAACCTTTCAAGCTAACGGGCATTGGCATCCCAACTTCTTCCATGCGTTCCCAACAGAACGTCTCTGGCGCAATCAGACTTACCTCAGCCGTTCCGCTATAATCTGTTAGGTCCGTCGACCCGTCGCCGGTGCCCGTTCTGGGCCTTGAGGACACCTGAAAATGACCCAAAGGGTTGGGCGTATGCTCAAGCCATGTTCCCTGTGAGAGGTTAGAGAGGGTGTGAACGGGAAACACTTCGGAGGTGTGGTAGGTTCAAGCACGGGCGGCGGCTAGAGTCAGACAGATTAGAGAGAGAGAGAACTACGAATAGCTTGCCAGCGAGCACATGAAGAAGAAGCAACCATCTGCCGTAGTGCTGTCGCAGATGTGATCGATGAACCAATCTTGCATCCCAATCGGTTGCTTCGTAGGGCCGATTGAGATAGCAGAATGAACCCGGCCGAGACTTCTGCGTTTGCCATTTGCCATAACCTTTCGGTATTCGTCATTCGCCGCCTTGGTCTGAGTTTTCTCTGGAATGCTCCTTTTCATTCTTCAGTCGTCACTCTCAAGCCTCTCGTACAGCTGTCACTCTTCAAGTCAGACACCCATCATTTGCTACCGAATTGCTCTGCCCTCAGATCACCGCTCATCCAAATTTCAGCTCTTTCGCCGCAATGCCGCAAAACGCCAATCTGTCCCTAAACCTGCCATGTGTCACAGTATCATCCCGTTTCGAGATCATCCCGTCAACGGCGTACCTGAGCGGATAATGGATTATCAGAAACCGTCACATTCAAATCCACTCACACACATTTCTCATCAGAATCTACAGAACGAAAGCAAAACTCTTCCCCCAAAACTGTCATCTTCGCATGACTCCCAAGCCTGCCATCGGAACCCCTCCGTCCCCTGCTAGCTCCAGGGCTCCAAAAGCCAAACAGACGAAACGATCAGGCTCCCTGGCCGAACATCATGGCACCCCTGACGCTGTGCGGCGGGCATGCCAATGGGCTGAGTGGCGTATGCTAGAAGGAAACCCCCAATCTGGCAGAGCATCTCTGCGCTGGCTGGCCCCTGTGTGAACTGCAGTGTTCCCATCCGTCCATGTCTCCCGGTCCAAACATCCGAAGCGTGGAACCTAGCCAATGGCAAAAATGCAATGAAAAATTGAGCATTATTGCAAGCACTGCAGCACAAAGCCCTCTCTCTCGCCTGACGTCGCTCGCGCGGCCGCCTGCGTCCATCCCGAGCCACCGGTGCAGCGGTCGCCGCAAAAACCGGTCGGCGTGCGTGCCATGGCGAGACGATATGACGTAGGGGAGAACGGCGTACGGTGTAGCATCAACAAAATCATGGCCAACCCATACGCCCCCCCTTTTTCCCACCCTCCCGGATGGCCGACTAACTCCGCCTAGCGAGAGACGAACGAAAGGGCCATTTCCAATCTCAGCTTGGTTTCTTCCCTACCGTCACACTCTCTGGCTGTTGCTATTCTTTGATATGCGTCCTTGACAGGATACCACCTAGAATGACACGTTCGAGAGGCTCTGCTGTCCGTTTCCAACTGGCTCGTCGATCTTCCGGGTCCCCTTCGAACGAGAGACGGAACGGATGACGACCCTTACTCGATGATGTAAAACAGACCCACCCCACTATCACATGAACATCTGTCCAGCGTTCCTTGGAATTGTGATCTGACTTTGCGTTGGCGATCCTGATTCGTCCCAAGGTTCACCGTCGTCGGTTCCTGTTGTTCTTCATCATTCGAACAATCCAATCTATCATACCTTTTCCTTCTCGGTCAGCAGAATCCCCCTCTACGAGCCTACGCGCGTAATCCTCGTATCTGCTAGAACTACCACACTACACTACCCAATACCACAGCAACGGTCGTTCAGTCCACCGATGACCCGATCTACTGTTTCTATCCTGAGTGAGGCTGTGACGCCCGTTCACCATCTTGGCCACCCCTCCTACTAACTCCCCCTATCACAACATCCATGCGGCGCGACGTCCATCACTCATGCGGCGCACCGACGCTACCATCACAGATTGCCAATCTCATTCGAACTTAAGTCGTGATTGACACCAGAGACGTGTGTGTATGTGCGTGCGTGCGTGCCGTGCTTTGCGTATATGCGTTTGCCCGCCCTCCCGTGCCGCCCGGGACACCGGAACCGGGAGGAGCATCAACTATCGTGAATCATACCGTCCATAATCCACACACCCATCCCACCGCGAGAGAGAGTTTCGGCCGCCGTTCTAGACCGCCCTGCCGCGACGGGAGGAAGATGGGGTGACCCCTCCAGCTCCTACATCTCCTCTCTGTCGAGCTCTAGATGCCGCTGACAGTTGCCTGTAAGCAAGCTGCAAATGCAAAGCTCCTTCTTCTCCTCCTCTCCCGGGTTCCTTTTGTGCAAGGCACCCGAGATCCATCATCTTCAGCCCGCGTACCCGTCAGCCCAAATCACGGACACTCTCCATCTTGCCTACGGATACCCTTCGCCTATCCATCGGGCCACCGGGAGTGGATATATCGGCCGTTCCAGCACATGTCTCGCTCGTCCGTGTGATGACAAAAAGGGGCCCCCTGTCGCTCATCGTCGACTCACTCAGCTTTCACAGGCTCACGTCCCCTTCACGTCCCTCCTCTCGGTTTCCCTAATACGGAAATCCCGAGCCTTGGGTCCATATTTCGAGATATCCTCTTTTTTTTCCTCCCCCCCAGCTTCCGTCTCCTTCTTCAAAACACTTTCACGATCCGACCAAGTTTCCCACCGTCCTGCGCCATCGCCTTTCGCGTTTCTCCTCGTCGGCGGAGCCCCCAAAAATGCTCCAATCCACAATAACGTCGCCCCCGGGGCCCCGACTGTGACTGTCCTGCAGCTATCCCGTCTTCCCCTCTCTTCCCATTAAGCTGGATTCGGTACAGGATCCGACGGAAGGAATGGGCTTTGTTGCTTGAAGCTGGGATCTAGGGACCAGGATCCAGTCTATCACGCTTCCTCCTGCGGCGTGGAACCCCTCACGACTTCAAATTCTTTCTTGTCCAACTGATTGTTTGTCAAATTGTGGTTAAATCTCTGCTTTGCCTCATGATCGTGATATCCATCACGCCCTGGGAAGCCCTGCTCGAGGTTCCAGCCCAATGCTCCCCGATCCACACACATGGCAATTTTGACTATCCGTGCCCCCTCGCACTTTCACAGCGGCAAAAACCCTGTCGACAACCCCTATCGGGGGCCCCTGGCGTGATGTGCGCAAGGGAACGAAGAGGCATGTTTGTCCAGACCCTGGGGGGGAAGAGCTCTCTCCCAACGGTGGAGTTTCTTATGTTCTTTTCTGTGCCTTTCCTCCTAAATCCTAATTTCTTGTCTTCCACGATAAGATTTTTTACTACACAAACTCCACCACGATTCCAGAACACTGCTTGGGAAAACAAAAGACCACCTCAGTCCAAAAATAAGATGAGACCTTCTTCGTCCGGTTGGTAATGGTCCACTTATGTCGCGCCGCGTCCCGTCCGAAACAGAGGCAGTATCGGGGCCATTTCGCGGTTCGTGTGTCCACAAACTTCTTTTTGCATCGCTGATGGCCCGGAAGTTGCAGCCGGACTAAACAGAAACTCTGTTTTACGGACTGAACATTGATGATGTGGCCGAGCTGCCTTAGTTTGGCATTAGCTTGACTAGGCAGGTAAGTTAAGTATCCGTAAGTGAGAAGCGTTGCAGTCTAGTCAACGGCGGATAAGTCCGCGCCGAACCTCTGCCACACGTTTTCAAGTGCCATCCGGCATTGGACGATCTAGACCAGAGAGTTCATCATGAAACGAGCGCTGTACTGGGCAAAAGGTCCAACATCATTTGGGGGCTGTTTTATTCTAATTCCCACCCTTTCTTGGCCGTCGGCATCCTGCATGACGACGGGTGAGATGCTGGCTTGCTGCGATGCAAAACTTTGATAACATGTCATCAGAGATTCGTGATGCTGCAGCAGTTTTGACTCAACAAAGCCAACTCAATGTGCCTTGATTCAGGGCAAGCTTTGCAATCTTGACACTGCAGTCAACATTGCATTCGACATGTGATGCTGCCATCTCAACAATTATCCGTTGACGCGTGTACCTTTCTTTGTCACACAGTCACGTCTGCAACCCGGACGGGCTCCAGTGACTCTGCCGCATCGTCAAGTCTTGGTTTCAAAAATAGCCGTAGGGCCGGTATCAATGCTACCCACCGACAATCCGTGAAAACATGAGAACATCAAGGTACGAATAGGAAGGTGGCCGCAGGAAACGGCCAGGGAGGTAGCCAAAACACGTCGCCGTGAAAAGCTTGACCGAGCTGTCCTGACTCCTTCGTCGGTGACAAATGTCACCTACCGTGATGGCTCGTCTAAGCCGGATGCAACACACCGTCATAGACGACCCCCACGCCACTACGCCACGGGTCCGCGGCAACTTACCACACTCCCGGGCCCACCTGATATCAGGAACAATTATGCTTTTCTTCCATTATTCTCATACTTTCGTACCTGGTAGTCTAGGACTGGGCATGGGAGGAAAAGTTCGATGCACCCCTTGAAGCATGATATTGGCAGCCGCCCTCATTTCGTTACCAAGTTGGAAAAGTTGGTGTGCAGGGCATCGGGTACACCGTTCCAGTAATCCAGTGGTATCACTCGCCGTGGAAATGAGGCCATCGTGAAGTCCGCAACCAGTCACCCAACAGAGGTGGAAAAAGGAAACCGACATGTCACATTCGAGTCCTGCGGCAAATAACCCCCTTGCTGTCAGAGCTTAGAAACCCCCTCCCCATTAGAGTCGGGTTGTAGGACTGCGTAATCTCCCATCGCAGCCCAACCATACATGGTCCCCCGGGCCCTGTCCCTTTCCATAAGGCTTGTTCACGATGGGCCGTGTGTTGCTCAGAAAATTTGGGCGGATCCAGTTCGCAGGCAGGCCGCACGTGTGGATTGGATCGGGGGATTTCCTTGATTTCAGGGGGATCCATCGAACATTCTCCCATGTTGATCGCCGACGACGCAAAGATGGTCATCGGCGGGAGACGAGTGCTATGGCAACGGTCAGCCCGCAGTTGTGTTGTTGATCTCTCTGAGGTTTGACTATTGACCATCAGGCAATTCTATTCTCAGTTCATGGCCCACAGTCTGGTTATAAGTGTGTTGGAGTGTGTTTGACTGCAACATCAAAAGCCTGCTTTATGATTCTTCACGATAATGTACGAAGATTTACACAAATGAAATGTTTCAGATGAAGCTCGGTGCAAATTATTCATATTCAAGATTGACCAAGTCTTTCGATGTTTGCACAAAGCGAGTCGAGATCATGGTAAAGAACCATAGGCCTTTACAACAGCACCGACCTAGGTAAGTAGGTTCTGATCCATACTCAAGATTGAAGACTGAATGTAGGGACAGAGTCAATTTTTGGACATGCGAGGCCGAATGAAGCATGAAAGATTCAGGAGACCCCCATGGCCTCTGGGACGTCATGCCCCTCAAGTACTATTAACGGAACACCAAGTTTTCAGACAATTGATCACTGCATGTGCCTATGGAGGAAGCACGTCTTGTTTTACTGTTTTCTGTCTTTTTATATTTCACATTCTGCGCTCTTATTAAGCTTGAGATGCATCTTACGTCAAAAATTTCCTTCGGAAACCAGGCTGCATAGAGTCATCTAGACAACATCTCTTGTCATGTAGAGTTGTTAGATGAACGACTCCAAAATTCTATGATAACACCTATCGACACTGGCAAGGGTATGGATCTCATTCCATTCTGGTTTCGTGTGATCGTCGTTACACATGTTTTTACTCTCAGAATATCTACTGATGTCAATGTCAAGGCAATTGGCTTATTCAGCAGCTCGCCATGTGTCGTTGCGAGAATCTTCCAGCCACGCCTCATCATTGGCTCTGAATCATTCACATTTACCAACTCATCGAGTGATCAAGCCATGTCATACACACTCCCAGCTTCCAAGACGTGTACAGTTGATCGTGTGAGGTTAAAGGGACATTTTCAGCCACATTAGGAGTAGTAAGAGCTTTCTGATTGCCTACTGGCCCAATGGGGATAATTTCTCTATATTAATGTTCGTCAACTTCGAGCAACAATCACAAGTACTTTGTGCAAGCTTATTTAAAAAAAATTTACGACTTTGCGAGTTTTACAAGACATGGTACCTCTGGTCCCCGAGTGTCCGAATCCAAACGGCGCTTAATCGCTTCGTACCTTCCTCCCTGATTGTCTCGCGTTACTTCTTCTCCAACGAACCAACAGATTATTCAGTCTGCCGAATCAGTGGCAGCAGGCAGCAGAGAAACACTAAGAAGAAAGCCGGAGACATGGGGCTTGGGAAGTCGATGATGAGCTTGTCGTCTCAGTGGCTGATGATGATGTGAGCGGTGTCGAAAGAACGCCAGAGGAGGAACTTTGTGCCGTCTGAGATGTGCCTGATTCGTTGCCCGTCGGGCTTGTGCTCAATGGGTTCCCGGATGTCAGAGCACTTGAGATCGAGCTTGATGTCGGAGAGGAGCCTGAAGTCGTCGAAGAAGAGCTTACAGACGACGGTGAGATAAGGCTTGAACTTGGGGTTGAACTAGAGAGCACGGAGGATACTGAGCTTCCACTAGTGTTTGTCGTGCTTGTGCTGGTCGAAGGAGTGGAAGTATATGTCCCTGTGCTCACAGATGGCAAAGTGAGAAATAAGGAGGTTGGAGAGGAAGAGCCTGTCGTGCTTGTGGCCTTCAAATTTGTTGGGTACGGAGTCGAGGTGGTGGAAACCCCGGTGCTAGTTCTGGAGCTATCTGTGTTGGTAGTGACGGTAGATGAACTGGTTGATGAGCTCGTCGAAGGGGTTGACGATGGCTGTGTTGAACTTGACTGGGTGTTACCGCTGCTGGAACTCGTAGAAGATGTCGGAGTGGAAGTGTATGAAGAAGACGAGACGGTGCTAGAGCTTGTGAAGGTTGTGGACTGGCTGTTTGAAGAGCTCGAAAGACTAGTATATGAAGAAGTTGAAGTTGTTGAAGTTTCAGTACTGCTTGTCCCGGAAACAAGTTGAGCTACTCGTGTCGGTAGAGGTTGAGGAGGTGGACAAGGTGGACGAGGTGGGGGAGGTAGATGAACTCGAAGATGTTGACGAGCTTGAGGAGCTTGAAATGGTGGTCGCAACTATTGTACCAAAGCTGTATACGTCGTACACCACGCCGCCGTTGGCCACGCCGCCACAAAAAGCGGTGGGAAGTCCAGGACACAGGACCGTGCAATCACCATCGTTCGGTGGTGCCGCATAGGTAATACTGTTGAGACATACAGGGCTACAGTAACACTTGTCCTGATAGAGTGCGCCGAATGCCCGATTGTTGGTCTCGAAGCAGTTTTGTTGGCAGTAGACCGGACTGTTAACAGCTTGTCGCGTGCGGACTTGCACCGGGAGGTGGCTGGTCGAATTTCCTTTGTGCAAGGAAAAGTGAAAGCATGCACAGAGACTGAATGCAGGCTGCCCTTCGCCTTGACTCTGTGAAGCCTAGATCTGCTGTGCAGGGTAGTGTACCCGTAGCGGGGCCGAGCCAGGCGCCGAACCGGACGGCGCAAGTGGGCCATCTCGGGGCGGCGCCATTCATGAAATGATCCAACGACCTCTTACACCTTCTGCCTTCTTCTGCCTCCTTCTGCAGCCCGTTCGCTGGCGGAAGGCAGCTTCCTCATAGACGAACTTGAACCAACATTGTGAGGAAAGCACCGATCGAAGTTGTATCCAAGGAAACTGCCGCCCTGGCAACATTATTTCCATCAGGAATGCTTTCCAGCGCCCCTGTTTCATTTCCATCCTCGTACACATCAGCCCAACCGCCGAGATTGAAGCACACCCAGCAGCATCATGGAGTCTCCAACCAACCTTTCGATATGAAAAATCACTCTATCGATCAAATAGACAAGGAGAGAAGGGAATAACGACAAAAAAATGTCCTCTCTGCCCTTTCGCCTCCTCCCACCCATCTTCTCAATCTTCGACTCAGGCCTCGCCGAAACCGCAAACCTCCCCCTCTTCTACCTCTCTCACGACGCCGAACCCTCCGAGATAGACAATGCAATCGGCATCAACATCCACGCCGGCCCCTTCTCCACCGCGCCCATCATCGCGCACCTCACCCACCGCCTCGTCAGCTTGCCGGGCTAGAAGACCCGTCGCACGATGCAAGTCCACCTTGAACAACCCCAGTGTCCCCTCCCGCGCCCCCGACGCCGAGAAAGTAACTCGAGCGACACCCCCAAGATCCTCCTCCACGAAGACCGCGGCTTACAAGGAAATGCCCAGGGCTTCCGCGCGCTGCTAAGCCGCATCATCCGCGGGAAGAGGTACCAAGGCCTATGGCGCTTCACAATGCGTCTTCGCGACCCTTGTTGGAGGCAATTGACGACCGATATCGACTTCGAATGGCGACATAGCCGAGGGTTATCAATTCGGACTCTTCGCCTTTCAGACGGGTGGCTTCTTTGGCGGAAACGCACGCCCGACGAAACCCGCATTCTGAGAGCTCCACGCCAGACGCACCTCGGACAGAAGTACATCGGAAAGGGAGGCCATGCCAAATTAGATGAGGAGTTGGTCGCCATGATATCAATCGACCCTTCGCGACCGTACCTCGGTACAGGATTCCGATTCCTCAACTCTGCCGCCGTTCCCCCTGATGCAGAAGATACACCCTTCTTGAACGACGACTTCGCGTTGGTGGCGATCATGTCCGGCATTGGCATCATCTTGGGCGAAACCGAAACTCTAGGCGGCGTCTTGACGTCAGAGGAAATACAGGCTTCACAGAGGCCTCACCTCAAGCGTGCCGCGTTGGTGGAGAAACACGCCCGCGAGGCAAAGGAATGGCTCGCTACGCTAGATCTGATGGATGAAAATGACCACGACGATGAGCCGTCCCATATACTAAGAGCTGAAAAAGTGGCTCCTTGGAGAGGTCTCCACGGGCCTGGAGCACCCCTACGGGGAAGGGAGGGAGGCATTGGCAAGACGAAAGGGTTCAAAGGAACAACATCTGCAGAACGCAGACAGCGCAGTCTGTCGGCACCCGAAACTTCTTCGCAAAGGAGGTCTTCACGGAAGAGCCTGCACCCTGAGCCGAGTCGGAGACAAGAGTGGGAAAAGAGGCCGATGAGAAGGGAGAGGACTGCCAACGCGTCTGCAGCAACGAGACGGACTACACCATTACGTTCTTCACAGAGGAGCTCATATGGGGATCGAGATCCGACGAGCCCAGGTGTTGTCTTGGCGCAAGGAGTGATACGGATTGATTGAGTTGGGGACATCGAGTGATAGAGCGTGTTGCGCTTTCAGAGGTAAGGGGTAAGAAACATCTTTCGGAGAGAGGGTGTTTTCAAAGATGCTTGGTTCGGTGGCACTACGAGTGACCTCTGAGCTGGTCCAGATGGGTTTAGCAGCACAGAGAAAAATTCCGGCGCAAAGAGCGTTCAAAACGACATTACCAGTAGTAGTTCTCGAAGACATAATTACAAAGTATAATATTACCCCGTGGAATAAGGACTGGAGTATCTTCAAGCTTCTTGTGAAGTCAGTGATGATGAAGGCAGGACTCCTGGTCCGCTTCCCGGTCCTGATTAGACATTCTCCAGTGTCAACACTACTAGAGATCGGAGCGCCGATAGAGTCAAAAACATTGAGGCTACCAGATCTAGGCTCACGCGATGGCACAATTGGTGTCCAGTCTCTCACACCTATGACCACTGAGAGATGAACGCCGAGAGCATGCCTAGACTCATCAAGACTCAAAGAGGGCAATACCTTCTTCGGGAATGATTCGCTGCTTAGTATCGCAGCCATCGACAAGCGAGCTCCAAAAACACGGGTACGCAATTTCCATCCAAAGCTAGATTGCAAGAATCCTTTTCGACTCCTTAATCAAGAATCATTTCTGTGACCATTTCGAGCACTAGGGTCACAGGATGTGAGAAACAAGAGATGACTCTGTCGAGGCAATAACAGATAGTTCCCTTTGAAGCAACGACATACATGAATGCGTTATTTTCCATCAGAGAGCCCCTGAGCGAGTACAGGGAAGTGGCGAAATCATTCAGGCGAGCTACATCCGCAAGACTCGACGACCCCATTCCCAAACGAAAACATACCGGAGGAGCTTCATGCCAGCTCAGAAAAAAAAAAATCAAGTTATGACCCCCTTTGTGGTCCTCGCTTGCTGTCACGATCGCTTGCTAAGAGGAAGAGCAGAAGGCGGACCATCATTAGCCGGGTTAAAAACTATGGTGGTCCTCCGGAAGAATCCGAAGACCTTGATACTCGACCCTTCGCAACATACAAAGCGAAAGAACCGACATAATACCCACTGGGCAAACAATGTCATCTGTCTCGGGAATGCCAAGTGGTTGAGCAAAGTTGTGAAATATCAGAGCCCAACACAAAGAATGGCGGTGCCCAGCATCACGTCAAATTTGCTGCATAAGATACCTACACAGCCCCAAGAGTTGTTCGTCGACATGTAAAATGCCAAGGCAAAATTCATCAAGCCAAGCTTCAGCATGGAAATTTTCAACTTCGTTTGTTGCTTTCCGCGCTTGCCAGTGTGGATTCTGACCTTTGTCGAATTCAGCTGAGTTGGACGTGATCTCGAACCCCGCATTGACGGGTGAAAGACGTGCAACAGAAGGGGGGGCAATCTCCGTATATCCCCGGATCTGCAAGAACTTACAAGATCCCCAGAATCTTAGAGTGAGCGAAGGAATCCATCGACCGTCATAATTCGGAATAGAGAGAAAGCCTCAGCATGCAGCCGACGGTCGTCAACGATGGTGCTTGGCCACCACCGAAGGCATGGCAGCCTTGCCCTAGCTGGGGGCCACGAAGAAGTTCCGGAACGAATAGCTGACCCAGAAAGAAAACCGATCGATAGGCGGGCGTTCGGTAGGCTAGCGGCTCGAGGAGAAGGTGACATGTATGGTTGTATCCGTCGTCGGGGACGTTTCAACCAAAGCTAAGCAAGCAAGCTCCATGGTCGTGCCAATGTTGCGTAAGCCAAGTCGGTTGACCTCGAGGTTATCCCTCCATTAGTGGAGTCGCGATTCATGGCACAGCGCTTAGTAGTGTGCGAGGAATTCTCATGGACGTCTTGTCACGTCTGCCGCCAAGCAGGAGGTAGCCTCCATGTTGTAGATGTTGAGCAAGGCCCAACCAAGGAAAGGGGGAAAACGGGCTCGGGGCCTTGGCGTTTCTTGTATCTGGAGCTTGGGTTGCTTGTAAGATAGCTCGACCGGGGACCGCCACTTCGGACACGTCGGACCTCAACAGACATTGTCCTGAAGCGAAACAGATGTGCATACCGATATCGTTTTGTTTCTTGCTGCTGTCATCTAATCTTAGCAATTGCATGCGTTGCGAAGTACATGCGACGGACCCTGAACTTGTCAGAAACAAGCAGAGTGGAAGCCTCCTGTCGCAAGCTATTCCCAGCGTTGCAAGCAGCACGGACAGGGTGTCACAGGCCAGGCGTTCTCAAACGTGCGCTGCGGTTCGAAACATGCTGATAAGACCAACCCACCGGGCGATATCGAGCGAAGAATATTGCAGTACCGACAGATACTATAGGCGAAGAGGTTGGGACTTGGGAGGCTAGTTGCGATATAATTCCAAAAATTTATTTATTTATTTAGAATTTTTTTTTTTTTTTTTTTGAGTATGTGCGGTCTTTCCAGATTCCAGGCTTCTAGAAGTATTCTTAGTCTCGCCGGGGAAGGCTTAAGCTGCGAGACAGTGGCCGGAGCAGCGGGAGGCTCGTGGACGGCCGGTTGGTTGGTGTTGACCAAGGTGCCTTGGCTTGATCTCTCGATATCGCCCGATTGGCCCGTAGCTACGCATACAGTGTTCTCTGCGCGACTTGCAGGTTTGAGAGGAACGGGGACTTTCAATTGCTACTGATAGGCGGGTGGGCAGCGTCGCAATAGGGTCTTGCGGCTCACCGCCGTTTGGGAGCAACGATTTTGAATGATTCGGACAAAGTTCACGGCGGGATCTTGAGTTTCTCGGTGCGCATCTCCCATGGGATGATAGCAGCCGGCGGGCACGGTAGTATTCTAAGGACTCAGGGTAGCACGCCGCGGCAGCACGCCCGAGCAGAGGCCAGAAGGCTGGAAAAGGATCTCGAAACACTCGGGAGATGCGCTTGCAGATGTTTTGCCTCGTTGCGGCAAGGATTATAATGCGCGCCGGAGCATAGTCAAGTGGTGGGTGGTGACGAATGTGGAGTGATGAGAGGATACACTGGTGCACACAGGCGCATGCATGGCCAGCCAGTGTTGTTGAGGTTGCGAAAAGGGCCCGGTTTGGCGAGGATGATGGATCCGTTCTTCTCCGCAGAGGAATACTCGGGGTTTGGGGTCGAGGGGGAAGCTGTCGTTGGAGAGGCGGGGAAGATGGGGGACGGAAAAGCAAGGTTCGGTCGAGAGACACTTTTGTGATTACGGACGGTCGATGTATGGTCGAGAAGCCCTCCCACGTTACGGCGAGGGACGGGCGTCTTTCCAGGTTGAGTCTAGACGAGGGGCGGGCAAGTCAAGGCGAGAGGAAGGTCGACGGCCGGTGATGTGAGGTGAGTGGTCAGCGGTGGTCGGAGAGGTCGAGTGCCGGGACAAGTCGCATCAGGCAATCAGCCTCTTGCGCTTCTGGAGCTGTCCAGGCATGATTGTTCTGTGCGGTACATTAGCTTGGATGTAGTGACTGGGATGTGGGAGGAGTTTTGGCTGACTGGCGCTCCGTTGGCGGCAAGCAAATCAGAGACAATGGCGTGGTTTCTGAGGGTACAATGTCTTGGCAAACGTTGCGATGTCGTGTACTCGTGATAAGCCTTGGCCCGTGGATGGTTCAGTGGTGGTGATGCCCAGCAGAGAGGACCCCTAGGTACGACGATGGAGCCTCCGTACCTTGGCCTTGGGCCATTTGACCCGGCATGACTCGGCATGAGGTGGATTGAAGAAAGGGCCCGGGCGGATGACTCCAGTCTTTGCTAGACGAGCTAGATAATAGATCAGAGATTTGACATCTGGAGACCGGGGAAACAGAGATTGGGGAAATCTGCCCGTGGGGAACGGTGATGCAGAGGATGTGAGGGGGCGAATACGGAGGATGCCATTGGCAGAGGTGGTGAAGTTGTGAAAGAAAGACTCGGAAGATGGCCGAATATTCGAGTGCCAGAGGAGGGGAAGAGTGGAGACATTGGCGCTATCGGTGTTGCGCCCGACGGAGGGAGCCCCCGGTTGCCCCCGGTCGTGCCTTCCCAAGAACCGTCTTTTTGGTCATTTCCTCACGAGCACACGGGGAAAGTACGAAGTAAGGTAGCACGGTAGGTACGAAGTATCGAGAAATGGTGGAGAGAAGGAAGGAGCAAGTGTCAGCTAGAGGCAGTGGGGGTGGGACTGGTTCCGACAGACTGCCCAACTAGACGTCCACGAGTATCGTGGTCTTGCCAGAAATGCGCAGGTAATACGGATGCCAGCAGACCATTTTGACAGTTTCGACGGACCATCTTGGGGCCCCGACTTGAGAACCTCTGGGGAATTGAATGGGTCGCGGGGATGAAGAAGTATGGATAGCCGGGGCTGGTGGACACTCACTGCACCAACTTATTCGTAGCTTGCCATTTGCTATTGACGCTTGGGTTGCAAGTTGCAACGCTTACACGACCATTGGAGGATACCAGTGCGCGAATTTCCTCGAGAGTTGTCACTTGTATTTTCCCCTCCACCATCATCCATGATACGATTCTCATTGGCCAAGAGATACAGAGATGAGAGACATTTCTTCTCTCCATTAGTCGGGAGTAATACGGATGGTGCTAAATTGTTAGCATCAGGCCACAACGCCCGTTAAGCTTATTTCCCCGTTCCCCCATCATTCTCATCTTGTACGGTGGGACGGACGCTGGCTCGCTGCTAGTGCATTGGGCATTACCCATCAGTGCGGGATCGGCTATCTGCTACTCCAATGGGGGATTATCTGGGGGAAATCTGTTCGCGAGCTGTCAAACGTGTCAGATGTGGTTCGTTTGATCTCGCGAACCGCTCTGCTGGAATAAGCGAAACGACCTCAAGATTTTTCAACCTCATCTCATTGATGTTGATAATTGTCGTCAGCGTCGTCGAGTGCGGCGACAATCGACTTCAACTCCCTCGCAGCGCCGAGCAACTTGGCGTGGCGGGATGGCTTGCCGAGAGGGACACAAGCACTTTCTTGGCAAAATCATCGCCCGTTGGGTCTTGGCCTACGTCTGGTGAGCGTGGCCCATCCTTGCCTGCCTGCCTGCCTGCGCTGTTTTTCTACGCTTGCGATTTGTGGTGTTGGTGTTGGTGTTGGCATTGGCGTTGGCGGTTTCGGTGTTGCTTGTTCCCCCCTTCCCTCTCGCAAGTTACACCCAGGTGGCGGCAGTAGTGCGAGGCATGGAAGAAGCATAATTCACGAGAGGTACTTTCTGGCGCGAAGAAGGTCCAATCGAGAAACCCGGCGTGTGTGTGACTTCCTCGACTGCTTATTATATACGTATCTAGGTACCTTGGTGGACGGAATATCTTCTGGCGCTCCTTCTGGAAGGCAGCGACCGATCGAAGAAGGAAAGAAGAGGAGTCACGGGACACCAGAGATGGCGCCCTTTCCTTGTCTCGCGTTCCCTTAGGTTCAGGTCCCCGCTGGACCGAGAAGGAACTTTAATCATCGTGAGAACGGAAGAACAAGAATGAAGGCAGGCGCGATCGTGACTTGGTGGATCACCTCACTGAGTGCCTGCCTTTCGTCTTTTCCTTCGTTCTTTCCCACATATCTCATTCAACATCAGACATTGGGACAGTACGTACCTCTGGTTTCCCGTCATGAATGTCTGACTCTGACTTTCTTGCTCCCCTCTTCTCCCACACACACCTTTTCCCTCCCGCTCCATTGAAGGATTCGGCCGTGATGCAACATGGCTCAATCGCCCCCATCCAACACTCCACAGACCAAACCCCAACACAGACAGCCAAGACCTCCTGGACGTGTGAGGCGCAAACTTTTTTTGTACACGCTCCAACCTAACCCTTTTTCGCGGCCCTGACTAAGGTAACTTTGAAAATGTTTCTTCCTGGCTCCGTTCGGCGTTGGTTCTCACTTCTCACAGTGCACACTATCGCCGCAATCGAACCCCCGTTGCTATTCCTAGCGTTCCAATCTGCTTATTCTTGGCCTCAACTCCATCCGTTTCTTACACTGCTCCGACAGCGCAACATCACAGCTATCGCTACCACTGCGACGGAGCCATTCAACATTGCATCGCGACAAAGGCCGCCCATGATAGAGTCATCGAGGGTCGTTTTTCGACGGATCTATCTCGTGCCAATCGTTTCACCGTTTCCTATTCTGGTCTGCCACAGCGCAACCTGCACCATGCTCGAAACTACATACACAGACACCAAGACAAGAGAGATGGAGCCGTGTGACACGTTTTGTGCAACCAAAACGAGCCCGTCGTCTTTTTCCCCACGCATACCAACCCGAAATGAAGTTCATTCATGGAGACAAGAGGGTGTTCGGCCGGCGACTCCCAGTGGATTCAATATGCTGTGCGTTAACTTGGATCCCGCCTCATATCGCATCTCACTTTGCCGCACTTGGACATGCCGGGAGACGGATGCTTGACCCATGGACCGTGGTTCATCATTACAAACGCCAACCAACCTCTTCCCCATCCAGATCCCTTCACCCTGCTGCTCGCCAGTAGCTAGCTGAGAAACCGCCGTGCGGCATGCTTCATGCTGCATGGGGTGATCCATCATGTGCCGGAGTGAAGGCCGTCTCCCGCACGCGTGGAATTCCGTAGTGGGCATAGATCATACGCAGGCTACACTTCTCTCCCTTGCCAACGAACGCCATCGTATGCAATATCCAAACATGGTCCGCGCCCTCGTAATCCTCGTGGTCCCTAGCTTTCCCTAGCACGCCTAGCTCACTCTCGGGACCGTAGTTCGCCAACCACCATGGGCATGGGCATGTAACATACACCCTGGTCTCTTCGACCCCTTGTCTGCCGCCGTCTTTCTCGTGCTACTTGCAAGTTGCATGGTATCCGTATCGAGGCACGCTCTTCTACTCTCCCCGCTAGAAAGCTCTAGCTGCCATCTAGCAAATCTAGCTCCCATGCAGGATCCCTCTGGCCTCACCACGCTGGGCTCTTCCTATCCTCCTCCCCCGACGCCGACCCCGCATCATCGACTCCGACCTCCCCACGCATCCATCAGAAACAGTTCTGGCCTCCATTGGCCAGCCTGCCCGCACTAATCATCACGCTTAACTGCAGCGTTCCATCATGGGAGATGATCGCTTTCGAAACCGTGAGCATGTCGGTGCCATCCCGGTCACCCTGGACCTCGACACCGGTGCTCTTTGTTTTTGTCTCTCTCTTCCTTCGAAACCACCTTATCCACCTGCTCCATGTTGGTGAACTCTTGGCACCGAGACGATGGACGGTCTGATGATTCGCCAACCTGCATGGCAATCAATGGCTTGCCCAACTATATGAAGAACCTTTGTGTCCCCTTCTTCATCCCATTCTCCTGAACTCAATCAGTCGTGCCTCATCCTCTCATCTCTTCCTCCTCCTCTACCTATCCCTTGATCACCGACATCATCTTCTACCACCTGAGTCACTCATATACTTGAACGTGTCTTAGAGAGTTAGCAAAGGCAGACAGACATCCACCATGTCGACGTCGACTGCGCAGCCCGCCGACCCCGTCGCCAAGGGCGTGCTGGCCACGGCTAAGCAAGCCTGGAAGGACCTCTTCATCTGGAGGCAGCGCACCGTCGTTGTTAGCCCAACTGGCGAGACACACACAGAATGGCAAGATCCCGACCCAATCAAGAACCCCATCAGCCTGATGGCCCAGCTTAGCCCTCGCGACTGGCTCTTCTTCCTCTGCGGTTTCTGCGCCTGGACGGCCGATGCCTTTGACTTCCACGCCTTATCTATCCAGACCACCAAGCTGGCCAAGTACTACGACCGTTCAAAGACAGATATCACCACTGCCATCACCTTGACTCTGCTTCTCCGTTCCGTCGGCGCCGCCTGCTTCGGTCTGGCTGGTGACAAGTATGGTCGCAAGTGGCCCATGGTTGCCAACATGATCATCCTCGGTCTTTTGCAGATCGCCACCATCTACAGCAAGACTTTCCAGCAATTCTTGGCTGTGCGCAGCTTGTTCGGTCTCTTCATGGGAGGCGTCTACGGCAATGCCATTGCCATGGCCCTTGAGCACTGCCCGTAAGTCATTCAATCCTCCAGAGTCTGTCAATTGCTTGCTAACATATCACTCTCAGCTCCAACGCTCGTGGTTTGATGTCCGGTATCCTTCAACAGGGATACTCATTCGGTTACGTCCTCGCCGCTTGCGCCAACCTCGGTGTCGGCGGTGGCGTCGAGACCTGGAAGACGGTCTTCTGGATCGCCGCCGGTATCTCCATTGCGGTCGGTCTCGTCCGTATTGCTTTCCCAGAATCCCAGCAGTTCCTCGAGGCCAAGGCCCACGGAAAGAAGTCGGCTTCGCCCGGCGCCTTCTGGAGGGAGACCAAGAAGATGCTGGCCCAGGAGTGGAAGATGTGTGTCTACTGCATCATCCTCATGACCTGGTTCAACTACTACTCCCACACGTCGCAAGATTCGTACACCACCTTCATGATTGCCCAGAAGGAGATGGAGAACGCTGGTGCTTCCCGCGCCTCCATTCTCATGAAGGCCGGTGCCTGCGTTGGTGGCACCATCATCGGCTACCTGTCTCAGTTCGTTGGTCGTCGCCGCGCCATCATTGTCTCGGCTCTCATCTCTGCCTGCCTTATCCCCGCCTGGATTCTCCCCCAGGGCGAGCGCAGCCTGAGTGCTAGCGGTTTCTTCATGCAGTTCTTCGTCCAGGGTGCCTGGGGTGTCATTCCCATCCACCTCAACGAGCTATCGCCCCCGGCCTTCCGCTCCTCTTTCCCCGGTATCACCTACCAGCTGGGTAACATGATCTCGTCTCCCTCGGCACAGATCGTCAACGCCATCTCCGAGAAGACGTTTGTCACCGCCCCCTCAGGCCACAGCGTCGAGGCCTACGGACCCGTCATGGGTATTGCCACGGCCATCATCGCCATGGGCATCGTCGTCACCACCATGTTCGGGCCCGAGCGTCGCGGCCGCAGCTTCGAGCACGCCGTCGCCGGTGTTCAGGGCGAGGCCGTCGAGACCAAGGAGATTGACGACCATGACGAGGAGAAGGGTAGCATCAGGGCCTCCAACGTCGAGGACACACGCAAGGAGTAAGATCGGTCGCTGCCGGGCTCAGCGATAGACATACAACACTAGGAATATTTTGAAATTTTGGTACACAGGTACAGGGAGGAGGCCGGGTATAGGCCTCCAATGGCTGTGATGCCATACACAATACCCCATGGGAAGCGCCACGACGCGAATGAATGAAAATTAAGATTGATACCACTTTCAAAAAGCCCCCCTGTCTTACTGCACTCGGCCGTGACAATCAACACATGTGTGCGACATAATGTTTCACATCACGACAATCCTGCTCGTGTGGACAAGCTTTCCGCCAAGCCGCTGGGTAAGTATCGGCGTCGCTGGGCATCGAAGCTTGCGAGTGCTTGTCACGAGCAGTGGGGTGTGATGTCTCTGACTTTTTTGCTTTCCCATTTCAGGGAGATTAGTCATCGGAAGTGCTAGGCCCGATGGAGGCCGAACTGGTCCAGACCAATGCCCGCCTGACGGGACCCACCGTCCCGCTCCATCGGTAACCGGCGGTCGGCAAACGGGCAGACAGGCAAACGGGCAAACGGAGAGAGATGAACTGTTCTGAGGTCGAATGTATTTGGATCCAACATGAGGAGACGGAAGGTCGATGATAAAAGATCCAGTCTTTCTAACGATTAGCTGTTAAGGAGTCACACCACGCCGCTGCTACCATCGAAACCCCGGATCTATTCTCACAGCGAGATCTATTCTCACAACGTTCCCTTTCCCCGACATCTCCAGACTCCTCCACTTTCTCTCGCTGCAGGGCCTTCAGGCTTCTCCATCTGGGGTTCAGTCTGTGCGGTGAGACATTTGCGATCAGACGTGCCCCGATGTTGGAAGCACCTCGTACGATGTCGATGTGGGCAAACGTCGTGATGGGGACGCTTCACCGTTCCACTGAGGTCATTGAGGAAACCGTTTAATTGGCGTCCCGTTGTGGAGGTTGGTCCGCTTTACATACAAGTTCATACTCCACCCTGCTCCAGATTTCTCCAAGAGTTTTTTGATAGGGGTTAACTCCACTGGTCCATTTTCCCCTCATTACCCTGGACAAACAGAGAGATGTTTTGTTCGGACTCGCTCCCGTAGTCTTTGGGCGTTGGAAATTTCACATGATTCCAGACCCGAACCTGTATCAACTTTTGTCAAGGTCAAGGTTGAGATGGGGACTAGTGGATTTGGGGAGAGGACGCGTGCACACGGCGCGGAGAGAACACCGGCCCTTTCTTTCAGCCCAAGGGTGTGGACGTGGGGTAATCAGTTCAGTCAGGTATGGACGAATACATGAGGTTGAAAAAGATTCTTTGAAAAGATTTTAATTTGACTCCATCGCGAACCCGAGGACTTGGCAACCTCCCCAATTTTTCCATCTATTCCCTCTTCTGAGATCTAAATTTCCTTTGCGAGAATCCATCCTCGGATGTTGTCCGTCCCGCCCAGGCACTAATGTCGCATCCCGGTTTGCCTTTGTATGTACGGAGTGCATCTGCGGCGCAGGAATTTTGTCTTTCGGTTTGAGTGAGCTAACGGATATTTATTACGGGTTGGGCACGCCGCACTCCTTCCCGCGGTCCGGGGGTCCTCGGGTGTGCTGCGCCGCTGGGTTGATGTCCGGGTTGGTGACTTACACTGCGCTTCTGGTTTGACGGGAGCTTTTGAGGTAGCCGGCGGTGGTCTGATTCCGGGTTCCGGACGAGCGGGATTGGGGGGATTGACTTGATAGCCAGGTTCGGGGAACGTCCTCGGCATTGAGTTGGGTCTAAGTCTCTCTCTCTCTCTCTCTCTCTCTCTCTCTTTGGGTGTCCGTCTTGGCTGAGACGCGTTTCGACTAGACAGATGTGAATTTGCTGGTCGAAACGTGAGTGAGATGTCGCGATGCAATTTCAAGTTATGGAAGGCGAGATGTGGCATTCACTCAATATGCAATAGTAACAGTGAGGCAAGGTCCCTCCAGCATGAGGGAAGGTAATGTCCGTTATTTTCGACCTATTTGGAGGGAGTATCATACAAATGGGTCGCCCAAAGCCATCTTTCTATGAACAGCAATCGATGCTTGCTCTACTGGAAAACAGCCTGACCAATACCTATTCCAGCCTGCACCGCCTCGAACCCGGTTTGAGCCATGTTCCCGTATTCCATGCCTTGCACCTCCAGCGCCATAGCTGGGTTACCTGGAAATACGACTGCCGCAGAGTAGCTTATTCGCACGACATAAGATGCCAAGTTGCAAAACTCGCCCGAGAAAGCCGCCGCCTTGTCTATGCTCCGTTCAGCAGAGACAAGCTCGCCAATGTGCAGCAGCGTGATCACAGCCGCTGGGAGGACGAGGATGGTATCAATACCGGCCGCTATAGCGCGAGGATTGTGGACTCTCAGGGTCCTGTAACGCTGACCAACATCGTTGAAGACCGCGAAATTGCCCAAACCCAAAACCATGATCACATTCGAGAAGGAAGCGACGCTCTGGTTTTGAATAGGGTCTTTGGGGGCGCAGGAATCAGCCTTGGACAGGGCGGCGGCGCTGATGGTTGCCATGCCCGTCAAAAAGTTGCTAAACGGGTTACCTTGACCTGCTGGAATATCGGCTTCCATGGGCATGACCTCTATCGCCATGTAGCTCATGGCCCCGGCGGCGGTATGGCACAGACAGTACATCAACTGATCAATTCTTGGGGTCACTGGCTTGGTGGATCCAGGGGTCGTGGGTACCGTGCTGGCTGCGCTCACTGAATCGGAGGAGGAGATGGAAGTCACAGAGGCCTTGCCCTTGTGCCCCTTGACTTGTTGCTGGCGGGCTGTGAGGGTCTCAGACGAAGTGAAGGCGGATGTTGTCATGATATCGGCACTCTCCTCCATGGACTCCGTGGCCGGCGGCGTGGACTGTTTCGGGGCCAAGCGGGCCTGCATAGTCTCCGAGTTACCGGCAGCAAAACCTGCTTGAAGCGCGACATCATCGGCGGTGAAGGGGGCCTCCTGGGTGGCAACCTTGTAGATCACCGTGAAGGACATGGCGGGGATCCAGCATACCAGATCAAGATAGGATATAACTCGTATGCCAATTTCGTTGAGAAGATCGGAAATGACTGGGATATGGATCTTAACATCCAAGAGGCCGACGGCGTCACCGAGAAGATCGATCAGGACATTGAGTAGCGCGTCTACCACCACTTTAACGCTGGAAAGCACACCCACAGCAATGATACCAAGCAGATCCTTCAGGATCTCTTCAACGGTCATGGAGGAGAAGCGCTTGGCCAGGTCCTTGAGCTGAAAGATCACTGCCGAAAGAGCTTCCTCCTCCTGATCCAGCGCAGCTAGGAGATCGTCAATGATCCCAGGTTGTGGCTTGTTTGTTGTTGGCGGCACCCCTACGACTGTCATGTTGGCGCTGTGGTGCTTGAAATGGGTCATCATCATCTGAGACCCCGATGTATGTCCCTTTGTAGGATTCGTGGCGCTTGCGGCTGCGGGCTTTGAGGCCTTGTCCCCGAGCGACGGTCCTAAATCCGGGATGCCAGACCATGTTCTGATACTACTTTCCGCGTGCGCAATCTGCGCATCAAACTCCGTCTTTGCAGTCGGGAGATAGTCAATCTGGTCGCGCAGCCACTGCTTCGTCATGTTGCAGAGAACGTCTTTTGTCCGCTCGATGTCGTCCCAGCTGTAGAGAAACTCCACAAAGGATGTGAGCTTCTCGATGCCCGTCTTGACGACATTGAAGATCCACTCCGCAGCCCCAACGATGGCTTCGAACGAGGTCAGTGCCGCGCGGTAGACTTTGCCGGAGATAGTGGCCACAAAGTGCCATGCTTCACTTGCGTCGTCTTTGATAATGTCGACAACGTTCTCGATATCTGACTTGAGCCAGCGGAAGAGGTCGCCGGCCGCGATGGCTGTGTCGTGTGCCAGGTTATCGACCGATGACGAGGATGCGTAGAGGGTGTGTGGAATCACGCTCATACAAGAAGCAGAGAAGACGGTGGGTTTGACGAGTCCATAAGTCGTGCCGAGTTTGCCTAGGTTGTTCGCGACGTTGGCCATGTCAGACTGCGATACGCTTTCTTCTACAAGAGCGGCCCAAGTCGGGGTGCCCCTGATGCCGCCAGCGACTGTGTTCGTTGGGACTTTGGCGTCTTGGAGGGCTCCCTCGCTGTTGAGTGCGGCTATCGTCTGGAATGACTTCTCCATAGGATTGATGGTGGCCTCCGCATCTCAGTTGTTGCAAATCACCGTCATGAGAGTGCCGTTAATGCTCTCTTGCAAAGCCTCAACAACGGTCAAGCTCCCGGCCACATCTGTAGCCACCGTGACAGATGTCTGCCCGAGGACGTAGTAGATTCCGTTCACGTATACGGGCGTGCGAGAGCTGGTAGATATCGACAAGTTGACACCAGGAGCTGGAAGATCATATTTGTCGAGGACCTGGATCGTCGTCGTGTATGTCTTGAACTGGAGCGGTTCTACGGTTGAATCCATGGCCTGGAGCACCATCTCATCTGCAACCCACATCTTTGCGTCGGTGCCGGTTGCCTGTGTTAACCTTTCAAGCTTGCCGGACCCGGACGTGAAAATGGCGTTACCGCCATCGCTGCGGTTGAGGTACGGTGTCATCTGCTCTACGCCGAACAAGATTGGCACAGGAACACTCCAGGCTTCCTGTTTGTTGAGCTGGCTGGACGGGCAGGAGAGGTAGTACACCTCGTTGCTGGCATTCTTGCCCCAGATCGTCGTCACGCCCCGGTGCGTCATGGCTGCAAGCTCTGTGGTGTTTGAAAAGACATTGCTATCGAGCAACTGCGTGGCCACCGACGTGTCGGTCTGGCGTTCGGCTGGGAAGTAATAGAGAGTCGAATTCCCGACCGCGAACATATCCGTCGTTCCGTCTGGGGATGCAAGGGAGCCGGGTCTGCGAGCAGCAGCGATCGCAGATGCCTGCACGTTCTGTGGCAAGCTGAGCCGACATGGCAATGGAGGGCCGTCGCCAAAGGCGTTCTCGATGGGCACGTAGACAAGCTGGGCTGAACCGCCGGCGGTTCCTACGGTGTACACCCCGTCAACAAATCCGGCGGCGACCCTACCCACGCAGCTCTGGTATCTGCCGTCCTGGATGTCTACCGGGAGACTGTGCGAGGTCCAGTATCTGCCGGACGACTTCCGGGGGTCGACGTAGAAGCGGGCGATGTCCTTGACTGCCTTGTCTGACGATCGATCAATGTCCACAATGATGTGCTGCCGGCTTCCCTGCGGCTCAGCGAACATGACACGGACAATGTTGACGGTAGACCGGGAGCCCGTCCCGCCTTCTGCATCAAAATCAATGGTAGACCACTGAGGATTCGCTGTCCAGGACGTGTCGGAGCTGGAGTTGAAGAGGGACAAGAGGAGCTTGTCTGAACCCCCCTCAGACACCGCGAGAGCCATCCCGATGGTCCCGTCTGTTACGCTTTGTCCCACGTCAAAAGTGCGTACCGAAGGATAAGCAGACGAGAGGGGCACGCGAACCCAGCCGGTCTTGGTAGTGCCACTCTGCTCCTTAATCACGTTGAACACGTTATCCGTGCTCAGCGCGAAGAGCAAAGAGTGGCCGTCGTCTGTTTGGAGGGCTTCAAACTTGGCTGTAGGAGCTACATACAATCTCTCCCTGAATGTAGTTCTGAATCAGATCCGTCGTGTGTGTCATTGAGTATGACGGCGGGCCGGCTGCCCCTGGAACCTTAGCTGCAGGTGTTTCGATAGGCTTCTCCAATGCAGAGTTGATGATCGGGACCTCTGTCCGAGGCGGCGGCTGGAAGGGCTGGGTTGGCGCCGCGTAAGTGATATCACAGATCAAGTCCTGGTGGTTGGAGAACTTGGCCGATGTATACGTAAACACCTTGCCGCCAGGGAACACGAACTATCTGTGCTGAAGTCTAAGAGGAGCTCTGCAATGTCCACGTGTCCCTGGTGAACGCACCACAATAGCGGCGTTTTAGACCGGTACTGAGCCTCAATATTGGCCCCTCTTTTGAGAAGCAGCTGAATGACTGGTAAGTTTTCTTTGAAAATAGCTTGAATAAGGGGTGACGGGCATCCATTGGTTTGTGCCTCGATATTGGCTCCATGGTTGAGGAGGACCTCAACGCACTCATGTTGGCCGCACCAAGCTGCATCTTGCAAAGGCCCTTATCCACGGGCCGCTACTTCTTCCACCGAGGCTCCGCTTTCGATGAGTCGTTTGAGCGAGGATGAGTCTCCGCTCTTCGTCGGTTCTCGCATCTGCGCCCGGCAATATATCTCCTTATCCTCGGTTGCGGCAGTGTGAATACACAGCAGTAAAAATATATCCGTGCTGCGTTCATGCCAATAAGCATAGACCAACGGTGTCTGGCCGTCTTTGTCCTGGGTCTCTGCATCAGCCCCATTATTGATCAAAATCTCGAGGGCCTCGAAAGTTTTCTGAATGACCGCTGTGAATAGCGCTGTCCTGCCGACTTCATCTTTGGCTTCTAAATCCGCCGCGGCCCCCACTAGCAAAGCGACCATACTTCCGTGTCCATGGTGAGTAGCTAATATCAAGGGAGTGTTGCCATTTTCGTCTCAGGCCTTTGAACTAGCTCCGGCATCGAGGAGGAGACGAACAACATCGTCATACCCATATCGTGCAGCGAAGCACAGAGCCGGATCGAGACTGCCGTTTTCTACCTCGAGATACCTCTTGACGAGCATGGCGACGACTTTGGGATGCCCATTCATGGCTTCAAGTACAAGAGCCGTGTAGATGTTTTGGCTCGTAGGGAGCCGGAGCGGCGATTCCCGAAGATGGATTTGCACCGCATATTCCATTCCAAACCAGGCGGACAAGTGGAGAGGTGTGACTTCGCGGATGAAACCTTCCCCATAGGCCCAGCCCCGGGGGAATTGGTTCTGGAGAAGTAGAGCCTGTGCACATCCTGGAGAGGCCGATATGTTTGAAAGGAATTCTACCACAGAATGCCTGGGGAGTGAAGAGCCGCGACGAGCGTGATTGCCCCAGTTTGTTGCAGCGTACCGATAGAGTGGATTGAGCTTCATATGTCGATACATCTCGTTAATTTGCCAGGAATTCGGTGTGAAAGCCTTTGATATCAGGTATGTGGTTAAGGTATCCGTGATTTCGTCCTGTGCGCCGGGAAACCATAACGACATGAACTTGTCTAGGTAGGCTCGAGTCGTTGTATTTACCAACGACACGAAGATGTCCCCTTGCTCCATCCGAACGAAGCCAAGACAAGAGTAAATCAATTCTTCAATGCACTCGCTGACTTGCTGGTCAGAAACTTTGCCGTATCTCCAGTCCTGGTATACAGCGTGGTGGAGTTGTACCGCGGTGAACTTTTGTTCAGCACAAATAAGCCAAGATAACAATATTTTGCCAATTTCGCTATTCCGTTATCTTGAGCCTCAATACGCTGCATTACACCTTCGAAAAAGGGGTGCAGCTTCTCTGGAAGATAACGAGACGACTGAAAGGGCGCTCGAAGCATCGCTAGAGAGGACGGCATCTGCAATGAATCATCAAGCAGAGCCTCGGCAAAGCTGAAACTGTATTTCTATCAGTCGACTGCAACTTTTGGATCTGAATATGACTCTTACATGCCATCGCCATTGCCTCTCAACTAAGTTCCGATTTATCTAGCGATCTTGTCTCGCTGGATTGGTGACTCCACAGATGATAGATGACTGTCTGCATAGTTGACCAGATCATAAAATTCCGAGCGAATTTCTAACAAGGAACTGGGGTGTAGTGAAATTGAGGCTGGCGAAGGAAATCTGGATGTTACGAAGACATTATATCCATGGGCTTTCTGACCGTCCAGTATTGCCCATAAAAGGTCTTTTTGAGATCCCGCATTGGAGCTGAATTCGTCAATAGCGTCGATGAGTATGTAGACTTGAGAGTAAGAAGGTCCTAAACATGTTAAGCCTCGGCCAAGTTCATCGAAAGAAAGCGGAACTTCATTGTGCGGGCTGATCTTTAGCACATAATCGATATAGAATGGGATTGCTGGCAGGGTTCGGACTAGTTGTTCAAGAAGGCTGACAACGATATCGTTGATGTTCAACTGCCTTCGTGATTACAGTAAATGTAAGCAATATCCGCCTGCTTCTGCAGCGTGATCCTCTGGCGAACAGTTTCGACAACGGCAGATGTGAGGATCGTTTTCCCGGCTCCAGGAACACCAGTGCAAAACGAGGTATCTCCGGTAGTATCCAGCCAGATTTGGAACCTAGAAGACAACAGAAAGTATTTCAGAGTCCCAGGATGCCAGTTAGCAACGAGATCTCGGTGCTTGACGGTCTGGTCAACCAGCCTTATTTGATCTAGCAGGCTTGGACGATATGCTGTTTCTCCTTCCCAGACGGCAGGTGACCTCGGAGAAAAACAAAACCATTTGAGGTTGCTCTCATTGAGGTAGTAATCATCCGGAATACTGGAATTGTCGTATAGAGGGGACTCAGGAATAGATAGAACCAATGATTGAAGTACTTCTCATTCCCCTGGGGTTGTTCCGAGGTCTCCCAAATCAAATCCGGAATGGCGACGTTGGATTTGCGTGCCTCGTCACACAAACTCTGGCAATTGCAACCCTCAGGACAAGGTTTCAAAGATGCTCCATAGTTGTGTGATGCACCCAGACAACCTAAATGTGAGGTATTCAAGCTACTTCCGTCGTCGTTGAGGCTCGGAGGGAGCATGAAGGCAAGCTCTCTCATGTGGTCTTCTATATGTTGACGTAGACCAGTTTGGTGCTTGGGTGTTCTCGCGTCTTCGCCCCATCCGCAAAAGGGGCCTTGGTCGAATAAGAACGGCCCCGTATACAAGCTGACTTCTTTGAGCTGTGTGATGTCATCCTGTTTGAAGGAGTTCTCGAAATCATTCTCATCAAGCAGTTCTATTTGCTGACTAGGCTTGTAAACGCAGTAACGCTCGCCTAGGTGGCTTCGTAGGTGCCACAACAAATCGTCAAACGTTGACATGGGGTCGAAAGGGGTTTCACAACCGTCCTGAGTGCAGAAGAATGGCTCGGAATCTTTCGAGACATATCGCCTAGATTCAGTGATCTCGAAGTTGTTACAGTACCCCAACAAGGATTCAGCATCAATATCTACACTGGAATGACTCACTCCCACTGTGCCTCTAGCGATTAAGGATGCCGGCCCCATGCTAACATAGATCTGAGGCAGTAAGGGCAGGAGGAAGTTTTGCCGATACCACATGATTTTGGCATCGGAGGAGAGTGAACACTGATAGGAGAGCCTTTGGTCGCAGCTTCCATCAGTCCCGCGCCTTGGCCACTCCTGCGTCGGTTACTGTCGAGACGCATCCTGCGCACTAGCATTTAGCGAGAAACTCTCTCTTGGAAGGCTAGGGATGCCCTTGGAAATTTTGTCTTTGCAATACAGAGAGTCATTCGTTCAAATAGGACATATTTGTCAGCGTCACTGCTATGGTGTTACAGAGCTTCCTGCCTTCGCTCATAGAGTTTCTTAGCTTCTTCAATTAGAAAGACATGATTGCGAAAATCGTCCAGAGTCGATCTAGCACTTCGCGTGAATATTCGAACTCGAGCGGCGAACCCACTGCTGGGTGTGTGGGTGGTACCGCTCTGTAAATATGGAGATAGACCTCTTCTGGTCTTTATGTTCGGCCTGCTATCTCGTTTGAATTCGATGGGTGTTGGACCAAAGTCCATATTGCTTTCGGAAAACACATCCGTGCCAAACATGAAGTTATTGGAAGCGTTCTCATCAGAGTCGTGTTCGACAGTATTCGGATACAACTCGTTTTCGCCAGGAATTGAATCAAACTCAAACTTGATAGGCATCGATTCAAGCCCCTCTTCAGTGAGTTCAATCAGTTCTGGTAATGATCACTGCCGTTAACGTATGTTTGTATTAGTATACTAAGTCTCCTTACTATTTAGATCATGCTGTAAAGCGCTCAGAAGGCTGCCCAAGATATGACAGTCATCGGTGAAGTCGGGATATTTGGGTGAGATGGTTTGGAATTCATGCAACTTGGCGGATAGTGACGAGAAGTGCAGATTTCCCATACATTTGGCAACGTCGATGACGTGACTAAGATAACCCGTCAATTGGCGACGGACTAATTGACGACGGGGTGATTGACGAAGGGGTGGGAAGTCCGGCCGAAGAGACTCTGGCGGAAGTAATCCTCGACCGCTGAGGACATGGAGAGGAGATGATACCACGGGCGCCGAATGATCTGTGGATTCTTGACGAACGGGAATTTCAGGACAAAGTTCAATAGGAAAGACTTATGCCGGCGCTTAACCGAAAGCGCCAGATTTCAGCTCAACCTTGCTGTGGAAAGGAACGAACTCTGGCAATTGGCTCGATATCTCACAGACGACGACGACCATTATACCAACCTGAGTTCACTCTACGACCTTCTAGGAGGTGGTAGTGTAATTACTTTTACACCAGACAGAGAAGTCCAACGGCTAATGTTCTTGGTTCTGTCCAATTCATTACTACAACTTTATATGACCCCCTGGGCGCGATCAGCTTGAAGTAGCAACAGTATCTACTTTCGTCTTGTCGACGACGTGGTAGACGGTCAACCCATATTGAGACTTCCGTACCTCTCTGTCAATGTTCAGGAGACGAAGGAGCCACCTAGCTCGATCAGGCACGAGGGGGCCTACGGCTTTCACGATCCCAAAGCTTGTTTCACTCGGAGCATTGTTCATCGAACTTTTCGCCAAAGAGAGGCTTCCCCGTCATTTGGTGGACTCTGTCACAGGTGGTGAGGAGAGCTACGAATCTTACGTTTCTGGAGTGTGGAAATACTTCAAGAATACATGCACCCGCAATATTATGTCTCCGGCGATGAAAAAAACCATATATGCTTGCATTAAGTTGGAAACACCGTTCAATTTCCCTGGAAACGACGTTCGGGACGATGAACTCTTCGGGACGTACGTCAAAACCTTTGTGATGGATCCGCTGATAACGGAACTCGACATCTTCCACAACGTTAGCTGGAATGCTTGGCTTCGTTCCTTACCCTACGCGCCAGAGTCAGACCAATCTCCACGTAACCATGAGTACCCTAAATCACCCATTGATGACGATGAAGAAACTCCACAAAGTCAGCGCCCGATTACAAACCCCCGGCAGGGCAATCATTGTATCCCTACAGGCACCAAATCGCAGATGACCCCGTTTCCTCACGCAAAGCAAGTACCTTTGAGAGTTCGACACCTTGATAAATTGGCTCAATCCACCTATCTGCTAACTACATGAATTATACAGGAATCCAAGGGCAAGGGACTGGTTCAAACGACAAGAAGCGTCTTATGCGCGGGTGACTGAACTTTCCAAACATATACCTTCCTGCTTTCAGCGTTCATGTCGAAGAAAGATCAAGATGACCATCTTAGATAGCGGACTCGAGCTCACTGAATTGCGAAGAAAGTCCTTCAAGTGTGCGGGGTACCGGAGCTTCGTTCGTGGGGACCAAGATGGCGAAGAGAATGATGTGGGTCACGGGACTCATCTGGCAACTCTTCTTCGCCGACTCGCACCAGATTCCCAGATCTATGTGGCGAGGATTTACCGAGATGAACCGAGTCATGATGAAACCGCAAAATCAATAGCTGATATAAGCCTGCAAGATTTCTTGGATTCATTAATAACGCACTCGCTCCATGGCAGTGACGTTACCTTAATGGCTATCAGTAACATCGTCGCAGGCAATTGAATGGGCTATTGACGATTGCTCCGTGGACATCATGGTGATGTCGTTCGGATTCAAAGAAAGTATCCAAATCATATCTGACCAGATAAACCGTGCGGTCTACAAGAATGTCCTCATCTTCGCTGCAGTATCAAATGATGGGAAAAACCGCACAGATCGAATAGCATGGCCCGCCAGAGAAGAGGGTGTCTTTTGCATACACTCAGGGGATGGCATGGGGAATCCATCGTTATTTACGCCAGGTTAAGAAGATAACATGAGAATCATGGTTCTTGGAGGGTATGTTCGGTCAACCTGGCCGAAGAGACTGAAGACACCCGGTGGCAAGGATGAGTGTATGAGTGGCACGTCCTGTGCAGCGCCAATAGCAGCAGGAATCGCAGCGATTATACTTCATCATGCGGGACTACTTCTGACCGAAGACGAATGGTTGAGAATGCGCAAAGTCGGTCCTATGCGACATATGTTCATAGATCTAGCAACGTCGGTGACGGGGTACTGGTGGATCAAGCACTGGACGTTCTTCGAGACACCGACCTCCAGCTCGCAAAACTCCAACAGCCGTCCTTCATCAATACCGGAAGACGAGCTGCTGGAGAAGAATTTTATTATCAGGGGATATATCCGGAAGTGGGTCAGTGGTGGCTGAGAACTTTTGATGAGGTATTCGAGCACAGTCTCACACCCAGAGCTTTCGGCGAATGGTCTAATGATGAATGCACTCCGTACTCCCATTGACTTTGGTTGTATACATATTCAAATACCACTGGGTATACATGGAGTTTATGACAAAGTCTAGCAATAATAGCACATACAATTATCTCCCCTCCTTATTCACGAATTCAGGCTTGCTAGGAACCTTAATGAGGTGTAGACAGCCGACCTGGCACCCTGGGTACATGCAAGGTCATCTGAAAGAGGCTGCTGAAGTCACATTTGAGGTTACCCCTACATTTGCATCGCTGAGACACGAAGGCGTGAAGCTGGATATTAACTTTGCATGCTGAGGCCGCCCTCGCTTATTTTTGACAAATCAGCGCCCTTTCGAGGTATTTGATTCCTACTTGTCTATAGCAAATCATTTGTGCACCCTATCAGCAGCGACGAAGCATACCTACTGGGCTTCTTATGTCTGTTATCAGTCGAACTTGTAAAGCTGAACCATGGGCTGCAGGTCGGCGTTGATTCATGGATTGAGGTAGGTACCTACCACAATCTTTTGGACGAATGCATATGGAAGACTTTTGACCGTGCACTCTTCAGGGTCGAGGGAGGATGGCCGAGCTGATTCCTACACGAGCATACGCACCCACGCTCGGTAATTCGATCCATGATTTCTACGGCCGATGTTTACATATACAGTTGTCTCACTAATCTAAACCATCATCATTGGTCAAACTTCAATCCAATCAGGGCCTCCGGCCGGCCGTTAGGTCCGATATGGCATGCCACATAAATACCTAAAGTAATCATTGACTTGTTCTTCACTTTTGT
The DNA here is from genome assembly GCA_001563125.1 of Colletotrichum salicis. NCBI lineage: Eukaryota > Fungi > Ascomycota > Sordariomycetes > Glomerellales > Glomerellaceae > Colletotrichum > Colletotrichum salicis. The sequence continues at coordinate 6,750 of JFFI01001261.1, read as the reverse complement.
AAAACTAGAGTGCCGCCCACAAGGTCCCCACGCCCAGGCTTTCCGGTGACCTTTGCCAACTATTCATCACAAGCTGTGAGATCTTGGTACATACAAGATGGTCAAATACTATTTTCATGCCCCAAACTTCGATTCGAACCCTGAAAGTCGCAGTGCACCCCGGCTTGGAAGCATTCTAGCCGACATCCACGATTTTGATCTGATTCTGAATCAAGATAATGTTCAGTACATACCCGAGTCTTCTCAGAACATCAGCGTATGCCAGAATTTCACAGACGCCGTCGACCGAATCATCGAAGCTGGTGTCTGTCTAAATTTTACCGCTGCCCAGGAACTCATAGGTGCGGCAGACATGATCTACTCCTTCCTGTTGAGTAAAAAGATCACGTACAATTGTGAGATGTTAAAAATGATTGAGTCCTTTCCCGACATGGACTTCATCAGCAACAGCATCATTGCATCACCAAACGTGCAGGAGTTTATCGACTCATCCGTTTTCGGCAAGAAGAAGGTCTACATGGTCATTGGACTGAAAATTGCCACCGGCTCTAGCAGCTCTACCACGACGGGAATACAGCACCGACCCAGCCTCAAGATCAGCGGGAATGGAGCTGCTTTGGGCGTACCTGTGGAAGGCGGACCATCCGTCAACTTCGCAATCAGCCGCGACCGCAGTGTTGGAACTGGCGATACTTCAAACACGGTCATATTTGCCTATAAGGTCGTCCGAATCAAGTTGAAGTCGGACGGAGAGGGTGGAAAGTACAGCGTGGATGACAGCAATGACGAAGACCAGGCCGCTACGGCTGAATGGGAAGTTGACGATGTTGATGAGACTTGGTTAGGAGATCTCCCCTGTGAAATCACTCAAGTGGATCGAGTAGCTTGGACATTTTATCATTGCATGTGCAGCAAATAGTCAAGAGAGCCGCTGCCCGTTGATATAAAAGTCATAAGCTGGGGAGAAGTAGCGATATTGCGAACCTGTATAACGAGATCTTTGACCTCGTCATGAATAGTCAATTTCAAGTTGGATTAAAGAGTTAGCTCACTAGTATGTGCTATTCAGCGTAGTTTAGTCGGCAAAGCTATGGAGTATTAGTAATCACTTACCCCAGGTCCCACAACAGACCTCCGTCTTGAGGGAATCCAGATCCTTGTCAACTGAAATTCAAAGCGATTCCAGGTGCCGAAGTTCCACTGTTGACGACAAGGATGTCGCAACGCCACATGTGGCGCTGCCCATTTACTGCCGTACGATACCGCTTACTACGAGACGACTGCCCACTTCGTACGGTATTTAGATACGACCCTTTAAGGGTCTCTCACTTAGAGGAATCAAGCCACTTTCTACTATATATGTCTTCCACTTGGATCCTCGCTTTGTGATAAAGGATAACGTCAGGTGAAATTGGGAATCCAAATCTGTGTTGCAAACCTCCTGATGGAAAGGTCCATAATCAAAAGGCTTTCATGTGGCGCTTGTCCTCTCAATCTCCCCCCTCGGTCGAGATGCACGCGACTCTGGTCTCTTTAAGTCATTGACATCAATATCGACAAATTGTGATCTCCTTACGGATACTCACCTTGGTCGATAGCTCTTGTTGCCTCAGGGACTGCTATTTCGTGAACGAAAAATGTGAAATCAACGACTCGGCAAAACTAGGCGAGGTGTTCACCGTGGTCTGATCCCGTTGCCGTCGGCCGTCTTGGTTATTGTGAAAAATTGCGGCCGAGGCAGACGAACGGGCGCCCACAGCTGCGTGCGGTCAACCGCCCTGATCTTCGCATTTTTCCTGCTGTTCGTCGCTGGCACAAGTCATCGCCGCGACGGAGATGCTGAGGCTTTGCCTGTCTGTGATCGGTTCCCGAATCCGACCTGAACTAGCGGCTTCAATTGACAGCGGGTTTATTTTGAATATTAGTTGTTGACGCTACAGGTTTAAGGTTCAGGGTGGAACAGCAGAGTCATGCAGCATGTCGTGACCCGGTGGGCAGTGTTCGTCCCGTCGGGAAAGCCTAATTAATCTGACATTAATCGTTATTCGTCTCAAGCTTATCTTATCTAGATTCTAGAGATGCCTAAAAGTTCGCTGAATTGGTTTGAAGTGCCTGTTAATCGGCGAGGCCGCCGCGGAAGTATAAGTAAGCTTAATCGCAACTCTTTTGTGAGGATGGAAGAGATAGAAATTAGACCCGATAACGCACACATAGTCATTCGATTCATTCCATTTACCAATCAGTCATTATGAAGTTCATCCTCCTTCTTGCCTCCGCCGGAGCCGCTATGGCTTTCGTCGAGTGCCGTACGCCCTCAAATGCTGAGGTTGGTCCAGACTCCCGAGTCGATATTCTGTGCTCAGAACTCCATAGCTGACTTTCATAGCTGTTCAACAACTGTTAGACTCAAGCACAGCGAGATGGCTGCAAGGGCCAGTGCATCAAGCACGTAGGTTACTCACTGAAAGCTACGACCGAACATATAACTGAACATCTTCTCAGTGCTCTGACACAACTGCCAATCTGGCTGTTTGCATCAAGTAGGTTTACCTCCACCCATTAATGTTATCATCGTTCTAATGAGTGTAACAGCAAGGCAAACAACGATTTTGACTGCGTCTGCGCAACCCAGGCTGGCAGAGGTCCCGGATTCAACTAAGATAATAAATGAGTGGCTGCATATCCGTAGTAGCGCGTATCAAGCATGGCGTGCCCTGCATTTGAGTCGAAATCAAATACTTGCCTCAGAAAAGACATCTTGCTTTGCCATAACCATATTTACATCCAGGTTCATCATTAAAAGGACATCAGGCGACAACCGATTCTGAAGAGATATGCTTTCTCTTTGTCCCCTTAGAAGTTACATATTCCTGAGCCAAACTCAATGACACCAGCGTAACGCCTTGCTCTCCACAGCTCCAAGCCCCTTGAATGTCCTCTTTCTCGAGTCTCTAGGCCGCGTCCTTACGTCGAAGTCGCTGATATCGGTCATTGACGAATGCTCTACATGTGAGGTTTCGAGACATTTGAGGATGTTATTCGCGTCGGCAGCGGAGGTTATGTCAATTCTCCGCCAGCCTTTCCATTATCAACGGGTTGAATATAATAATCACTGTAACGCTGGTGGAGGTCTTTCAGCGCCTACAACCTCGTCATAGACGATTGCACTTACCAAGTAATGATTTCCAGAGCGGGAAACCAAACTTCGCACACTAGCAACGGAAGACCCTCCTAACTTAGTCCAGGCGGCAAATGGGCTCCTGAACACGAGTTACCACATTCGTCGATTGGCCTGAGCTCTTTTCGTGACCTAAAGCAACATGCTCACCATTGGAACTTTAATCTACATGCACACATCACCTCCTTTGTTTCAGAGGCCCCGTACTGATGTAATGATTGTTCTTCATGCTCGAATACCCACGCTATTGAAAGACGAAACTCCTGTCTCAACGCCAGCACCAACTCGTAAAACTCGCCTGTCTGAAAATATCTACAGTAGAAGTGAATAGAATCAACCAAGGAACTAGGCCTTGAACTTCTTGAAGTTACGTCCACCATCAGCCAGTGCCGTCATGTTGGTGTTGCCAACCTTGATGTACTCCTTCTCCTTGGGGATGGCAGCAATCACTTCGTCAGAGAGGCCGAGGGTATCCTTGACGACTTGCTTAGGTGTGAGAGCAAGCCATTGAGCAACGCTGATATCCGAGAACTTGGGCGCCTGTAGGACCTCCAGGAAAATGACATCCTCGGTGCCAGTGTTCTCAATGTAGTGGCTGTCACCAACCTTCACGTAGCCAACATCACCAGCGGTGAAGTCAAAGGTACGCGAGGCTTCGGGGGCTTCAAAGATGGTGATGCGGCCGGAACCCTGCAGGAAGTAGTTCCACTCGTCGCTGGTGGTGTGCCAGTGGATCTCGCGCATGGCGCCGGGCTGGACTACAACAAGGGCGGCTGAGAAGTTCTCCGCAATGGGAAACGTTTGCGGGTCGAGGATCTTGACGGATCCGCCAGGGACTTGGAACGGCTTCTGCTGCGACCAGTGGTAGGTGTATGATTCAGCACCGGTCAGCGATCCAGCCGAAGAGGTCTGGTTTTGCTGCTCGATATCCTTTGGCGCAGGGGTGCCATTGAAGATCTACAAATGAGTAAGTCGATGTCGCAATTATATCGAGTCATATTTGGACCTACATAAAGTTGATCTTTGGGGATCTTGTCAAATGCAGAAACATCCGTCTTGAGGTTCTTAGAAAGTACGGACAATGGGTTTCTCAAGAACAACTCAGAAGCAAGGAAGGTATTCTCTTCGCTGAAGCTTCCCTGGTCAAAGACGAGGAGGAACTCCGTGCCCTGGTCGAACGCCTGGATGCTATGGGGAACGCCCTTCGGGAAGAACCATACATCACCTAGGTGTCTAGGTCAGCTTTGATGGGGAAATCTCACCAGGTTTAAGGTGACTTACCCTCGCACACGTCGTCGATGAAAGTCTTTCCATCTTCATTCATCGCGGCGATGCGACAGCATCCTTTCAGCATAAGTGCCCACTCAGCCGAGGTATGCCAGTGAAGTTCGCGATACGCGTTAGGCTGCAGCTTCATGTCGACACCCGCCATCGCAGAAGCGACGGGAAGGACTTTAGTGTTCTGCTGCCGCGCCCATCCGGCGCCCTCTTGGCTCCCGAGGCGGTTATGCGAGAGGCCCAGGGGCCACATGGCGTTCTCAACATCGCCCTTGTCGGTGCCGGGCGGGGCAAAGAGATCGGGGTTTAGCTTCTCGTAGTCGTAGGTTCCTGCGGGAGTTATGTGTTAGCGTCATGCACTCGATTCTCTTTCAACACTCCCCCCGCTAGGGATGCAACGTACTTGGGCCCGGATCCGGGGATCCTAGTCCACCGCGGATCGGCTGTGGGACGTCGACACCATCAAAGTTAAGATATAGGCCGAGCTTTCCGTCTGCTTCCTGGCCGGGCACTAGCGTAACGTCGTCGACATTGGCAGAGCCGCCAGTTTCGGGGTCAGGCCGAGCTGCGTTGCCTCCGAGAAGGCTAGAATCTCCTCTAAGGTTTCCCGTAGGAGTAGTCACGGAGGGGATGGGCGGGTCGACACCTCCAACGGGGCCTTTGTTTTCTCCATAGTCTCCCATTCTGCTCATTGTCAGCGCAGTCTCATTGTTGGCGTTCTCGTGGGAAGACTTACTGCGGCGCCGGGATGGCATAGCTTTGCGGCAGAGCCGCAAGGAAGCTGGCGAGGAGGAAAGCACCGTGGGTAAGCATTGTAGATGATGGGCTAGAAAAGAAAAACGAATTTGAAAAGATTGTGTTGTAACGAAAGACTAGTGATTTGGTGTTTGTTCCAAGATGATCTGGAAGCTGATGAGGAACAGGTCCTTTGCAGACTGGACTCAAGGGCCTTCTTATACCTGACATTTGCCATAAGACGAACTTAGAACTTGCCTCCAAAGCCTCCAAAAGCATACAAACGACATATGATGGTTCCCAAGCTAGCTATGCCGTCCCTTGACCATCTGCCAGTCTACTGCCCCTCACCTAATCCATGCCATCTAAGGTATTATCACAAGGCGGAGTGGAATTCGGCGGGACCGATTAAGCTCCCAGCCTTGGCGTCCGGACCGCAATATGTGGATGACATGGGGCTAGCCGCGTGGAGCACGAGCAGTGTAGTAGAAGCTGGGGGCAACAGTAGTCTAGATGACGCGTTTTCGCTCTTTTAAGTCTATCGCGAACAGCGAGACGGTTAGCACGGAAAAGACAAAGACCCACGCACGGTTGTGCGGCACCGGTGTGGACGAACTTATCGATCTGGTCAACGACTAGCCACATGCCACCCTGCGATTACTCACAACCTCCGAAAAAGCACCCAACGCTCACCACGTTGTCTCATCTAAACGCTTACAGCCCACGGAGGCTTCGGGAAGTCCATCGCGCCTCGATCGACTCAGCTGGTCTTACTAGGATGAAAGTTGTTTGGCAGAGTACAAATGCTGAGCAAAAGGTTAAAAATAAGGCTCGGTGGTGTCGACGCCCCCCAGCGCCTCCAACGTGGATCATTAAATCTGATAGCGGGAATTCGGGAGCGTCCCACGTTACATTTCCCCCCTATTGCCGAAGACGGCAGTTGATAGTCTGGCTACATGGTGAAGTCACCGCTCTTAGAAATGGTCCGTTCGCGATTCGTCTGAACCGCGGAACCCTCTTGACGTGTGTTCTTTGTGGGCAGATTATTCATGCAGAAAGAATGTAACCTGGGGTGATTAAGGGTGTGACGAACACCTCAATGTAGAAAAAAAGGCACCGGTGTCTCGCAGAAAGCTCGGGATTGCCCGCTTACACCAGACTTATTCAAGATTCAATAGTTCTGGCTCCTTGATCACTCGGCTGCTAGCGTCCTGCCACCGGCCTCTAAGCTCGACTGGGCAGAAGAAAGAAGCTTGCAAGAGTTTAGTGACGCGCCAGCCATTCGAATGGTCAAATGTGAGAAATCGGAATTAAAAATGCCGCAAACTCCTTGCCTGGGCAAAAAGCACGTGTGCCCGTCGTAGAATCGACGTTCTTCTCGGTCCGGTCTTGGCTCGCTTCATTGGGCCTCACAGAGTCGGAACTTCGACTAGGTATTCTATCATCAAGAAAATATCATTGCATCATTTGGAGAAGAGGAGGAACTTTGGCTTGTCATCCATCAGGTTTGCTATATGGCCCAAGTGTCGGATTGGAAGTCCAATTCGACCTCGAGGCTG
>JFFI01001259.1:35603-57170 GCA_001563125.1 Colletotrichum salicis | reverse complement strand
AACATCACCGCCGTCGACATATCTCATAATTGAGCCACCACCATGGCTTCCATAGACGTGTCGACGCAGAGGAGCGCTCTCCTGAACGATGCGACCGTTCTGGAGCATCTACCCACCGAAATATTAGAGGTTATCAGAAATCACACCTCCTCACACCTCCTCGACGCCGTTGCAGAGGCCGCTCTCATTCCCCAACTTACAGATCGAATTTTCATTCACTTTGAGAATGTCTTTCCCGATATCTGCGCACGTTGGCTCCTCAACCTCGACAGCCAAGCCGTCAATGGCAAGAATAGACAAATCCTTGCGTCTATTGCAAGGATATTACCCTTTGCTCCGTATTTATCGGAATTCCTCCAGCATGTCATGAGAGACGACTTGACGAAAACGACGTCGGATACTATCCAGACGCTCACCCTCCGATTCCCAAAACTCACCAATTCCTCTCCCACACAAGACTCCGACCTTTTGACGCTATTGTTAGCAGCATGGCGGCTCGTCTGCTTCGACCAAAGAACCTACGGCACCCTGGTCTCACCAACACACATGCAAACTCTCTTCTCACATGAGAGCCGTGCGGTCCGGTACTTGGCCATCCGTATTTTCACCCAGTTCCTCCGCGCGGCCGACTCGAAGCTGGAAGCTCTCATCACCGAGCACGTTGGGGCAACGGAGGCCGTCCTCGCTGACTTTGACGGGCGCGAGGTGGATTACGGGTTCCTGAGTCTGTATGAAGATGCACGGATCAAGAAGGTATCGGCCCTGCGCCGGGAGCTTTGCGATGCTTCACAGAGCAATGAAATCCACTCTTTTCCACCGCAATCCCTCACTCCCTATGTTGCGTGCTACGGCAAGACAATACTGCCGAGACCATCGGGACCGGTCGACAAGAACTCGTCCCTCGTGCTGACGTCCACCACCACCAAAAACCTGGAGAGTCTGGCTGGTCTCTTGAGGAATGCAAGCCCGATTCTGCTTCACGGCCTGCCCGGCTCTGGAAAGACCTCTTTGGTCCATGAAGTTGCAAAGGAGTTTGGAAAGCATTCCGAGATGGTGACATTACACATCAATGAGCAAACAGACGCAAAGATGCTTATTGGACTCTATTCGACCGACTCAAAACCGGGAACCTTTTCATGGAGAGCCGGTGTACTGACAACCGCAGTCAGAGAAGGTCGCTGGGTTCTCATCGAAGACCTGGATAGAGCACCGAACGAAGTCATCAGCACACTTCTCCCACTGATCGAGCGCGGTGAGCTCCTCATCCCAAGCAGGGGGGAGCGTATCAAGGCTGCCAACGGATTCCGTCTCTTTGGCACGGTGAGAAGTTCACGCGGCATGCATGGACGCGAGACGCTTCCCAACTTGCTGGGTATGCGGTTCTGGCAGCTTCTCGCGGTACAGACCCCTACAGAGACCGAGCTACAGGACATCATTGTTGGATCCCACCCCATACTACACAAGTTTGCGCCCGGCATTCTTGCTGTGTACAAGCGCTTGTCAAAGCCAATGTCCGGAAACGTCCCCTTGTCGTCCAGCCGCGGCATGGCCGATCGCCAAACCAGCTTGCGAGATCTTTTGCGGTGGTGCAGACGCCTTGGCGCCACCCTGTCCGAGGCAGGCTGCAAAACTGGCGAGGAACCTGTCACTGACACTATCCGAATGAACATGTTCAAGGAGGCCATCGACTGCTTCGTTGCTGGTATCCCCGACCTCCAGGCCAAACAGCACTTGATATTCGGCATCGCTGAGGAGATGCATATGCCGAGGGAGCTGGTTGAGCATCACTTGGGAAGCTACATCCCGGAGCTTGAGCAAAACGACAGCCTATTCAAGATTGGCCGATCAACACTGCGCAAGCGGAAGGACCGCGTGAACAAGGCCGCCCTGGCCAAGAAGCCCTTCGCCAGCACAACACACGCAAAGAAGTTGTTGGAGCAGACCGCGGTAGCTGTAAACCTTGGCGAGCCGATTCTCCTCGTCGGTGAGACCGGTATCGGAAAGACGACCGTCGTTCAGCAGCTGGCCGACACGCTGGGCCACAAGCTGGTCGCCATCAACCTGTCCCAGCAGAGCGAAGCTGGAGATCTTCTCGGAGGCTTCAAGCCCGTCAATGTGAGGAGTCTGGCAGTACCTTTGAAGGAGGAGTTTGAAGACCTGTTCTCGGCGACCGGCATCTCGACAACGAAGAACCAGCGCTACCTCGAACAGCTAGGAAAGTCATTCGCAAAGGGACAGTGGGCCAAGGCGGCCAAGTATTGGCGTGAAGCGCCCAAGATGTTCAAGAAAATTGTCGACGAACTGGCCCGGCGAGAGAGGGAGCAAAGCCAAGCCCGTGACGAGGCAGGCCAGCCAACGAAGCGCCGCAAGACCGAGTCCAAACTTCAGAGCCTTATGGAACTCAGCCCTCGTTGGGATAAGTTCTCCAACAGCCTGGATCAATTCGAGGTTCAACTGTCTGGAGGCGCAACTGCATTCGCTTTCTCTTTCGTGGAGGGCAACATTATTAAGGCTGCCCGGAATGGTGACTGGGTACTTCTCGACGAGATTAACCTGGCATCACCCGACACTTTGGAAGCCATCGCGGATCTCCTGACGGGACCTGTTGACACACCCTCCATTCTCCTGTCTGAAACGGGAGAAATCGAAAGGATCAGAGCACACCCGAACTTCCGCATCTTTGGCGCCATGAACCCGGCAACAGATGTGGGCAAGCGCGATCTTCCCATCGGCATCCGGTCTCGTTTCACTGAGCTTTACGTCGACAGCCCGGACAAGGACGTCAAGGACTTGATCACCATCGTCAAGACGTACCTGAGGAACAGCAGCATCAAGGATGAACATGCCGCAGACGACATTGCGGCCTTGTACATGAACACCAAGAGACACGCCGAGGAGAAGAGAATCGTGGATGGAGCCAACGAAGTGCCACATTTCAGTCTCCGTACTCTTACCCGAGTCTTGACATTTGTCAACTACATCGCCCCCTTTTACGGCATTCGTCGAGCCTTGTACGAGGGTTTCTCCATGGGATTCCTTACCCTTCTCGACAGGAATTCGGAACAGATGGTCATGCCGTTGATCGACCTCCACCTATTTGGCCGAGTCTCGAATCCGCAGTCTTTGCTTTCACAGTCACCAAGACAACCGGACGATGGTAAGCAGTATGTGCGGTTCCGCAACAAGGCCAAGGACCGTCACTACTGGCTTGCCCAGGGAGAAGAAAAGACTTTGGAGAGAACCGACTACATCATCACACCTTACGTCGAACGCAACCTACTCAACCTCGTTCGAGCGACATCTACCCGACGATTCCCCATCCTAATTCAAGGTCCGACGTCAGCAGGAAAGACGAGTATGATTGAGTACCTTGCCAACTTCACGGGCAATAAGTTCATGCGCATCAACAACCACGAACACACGGACTTGCAAGAATACCTCGGAACGTATGTCTCAGACTCGTCAGGAAGGCTTCGTTTCCAGGAGGGTCTCCTCGTACAAGCTATGCGACAGGGTCATTGGATCGTGCTGGACGAGTTGAACCTTGCCCCCACCGATGTCCTGGAAGCACTGAACCGTCTGCTCGACGACAACCGAGAGCTTCTGATCCCCGAGACACAGGAAATCGTGCGACCGCATGAGAACTTCATGTTGTTCTCCACACAAAACCCTCCTGGTCTGTACGGTGGCCGCAAGGTGCTTTCGCGTGCGTTCCGTAACCGTTTCTTGGAGTTGCACTTTGACGACATCCCCGAGGACGAGTTGGAGTACATCCTCCAAAACAGAAGCATCAACACTGCACCATCAGACTGCAAGCGAATCGTTACAGTCTACAAGGAGCTCTCCCGCCTTCGCCAAACGAGTCGACTGTTTGAGCAAAAGGACAGTTTCGCAACGCTCCGTGACTTGTTCCGATGGGCCCTGCGAAAGGCAGACACACGAGAGCAAATTGCCATCAATGGTTTCATGCTTCTCGCCGAGCGAGTCCGAGTGGACGAGGAGCGGACTGCGGTCAGAGAGGTCATTGAGACCGTTTTCAAGGTCAAGATTGATCCGGACGTTCTATACACTGCCAACGCATCACCAATCTTGACCGAGGTTCTGGGCAAGTCCAACAACCATGGTGTGGTGTGGACTCGTGCCATGCGTCGTCTTTATGTTTTGGTGCATGCTGCCATTCTTAACAACGAGCCGGTTCTTCTCGTGGGTGAGACTGGATGTGGCAAAACCACCGTTTGCCAGATCCTTGGCGACGTACTTGGAAAAGAGCTGCACATCGTCAACGCTCACCAGAACACCGAGACGGGAGATCTCATCGGATCCCAGAGACCCGTGAGAAATCGCGGTGCCATCTCAGAGACTCTGAAGAGCGATCTGATTGCTCTCCTCGGAGCGCTCGGCGAAGACGTGTCAGCCCCTCTGGACGTTCTGGTGCAACAGTACCACGGTCTTGCGGCGGATAAGATGGCTAGGGTCGACGCTGTCACGCAGGAGAAGATTGCATTGCTGGAAGCCAAGAGCAAAGCTTTGTTCGAGTGGTCCGACGGAAGTCTCGTTCACGCCATGAAGGCCGGTCAATATTTCCTTCTCGACGAGATTTCTCTTGCAGATGACTCTGTCCTGGAGCGTCTCAACTCGGTTCTTGAGCCTGGGCGCTCTCTTCTTCTGGCAGAGAAGGGCATCGACAACTCGTTCGTCACCGCGGCAGACGGTTTCCAATTCTTCGCCACCATGAACCCGGGCGGCGATTTCGGCAAGAAAGAACTGTCACCGGCGTTGAGGAACCGTTTCACCGAGATTTGGGTCCCCGCCATGTCCGAGATGGACGACATGCTTGACATCGTCGTTTCGAAGCTGGATCCGTCCTTCCAGGCTTTCGGCAAGCCCGTGGTGCAATTTGCCCACTGGTTTGGTCAGACTTTCAGATCGTCCTCCTCTACCGCTTTTTCAATCCGCGACATCCTCATCTGGGTCAACTTCATTAATCTGTGCGGCCCTGCCGCCTCTCAGTTTGCGATTGTCCACGGTGCGGCGACTGTCTTCATCGACAGCTTAGGTGCCAACCCCTCGGCATTACTGGCGATGGACCCCAAGGCGCTCGATTCACAGAGGCAGAAGTGTCTCGACAAGCTCAGCGAGCTTCTTGGGTACGATACCACGGCGGTCTACCGCGCTCAGCCCGAGGTCGTCTTGACCGACGACAGACTGTCCATCGGTGATTTCGGTCTGCCCCGTGAAGCAGGCCGTTCCACAGATCCCAGCTTCGCATTCAATGCCCCGACCACAAGACTGAACGCCATGCGAGTTATGCGTTCCCTCCAAATGCGGAAGCCCATCCTGCTCGAAGGTAGCCCAGGCGTCGGCAAGACGACCCTCGTGGCTGCATTGGCTCGTGTTTGCGGTCGTCCTCTGACTCGTATCAACTTATCAGACCAGACCGATCTGATGGATCTCTTTGGTACGGATATGCCTGTCGAGGGCGCCGAAGCTGGCAACTTTGCTTGGCGCGACGCTCCTTTCCTCCAGGCCATGCAGAATGGCGAATGGGTATTGCTTGATGAGATGAACTTGGCCTCTCAGTCTGTTCTGGAAGGTCTGAATGCCTGTCTCGACCATCGTGGCGAGGTATACATTTCGGAGCTCGACCAGGTCTTCAAGAGGCATCCTGATTTCAGGCTGTTCGCTGCACAGAACCCTCATCACCAGGGAGGAGGTAGAAAGGGTCTTCCCAGCTCTTTCGTGAACAGATTCATCGTCGTTTACGCCGACACCTTCACAGCGGAAGATCTCCTACTTATTGCCCAACACAACTTCCCGACTATCTCCACCAATGTCGTAAGCGGAGTCATTCAGTTCATTTCTCGCCTGGATCACCAGGTCGCAATCGAAAAGGCATTTGGCGCACACGGCAGCCCCTGGGAGTTCAACCTGAGAGACATCTTGAGATGGCTGCATCTCGTAGCCACAAAGGACCCCCTGCTGGCCACTGGCAAGCCAGACGACTTCCTCGACCTCATCATCCGCCAACGCTTCCGATCCTCTACGGATCGTGAAGAGGTGAACAAGCTCTTCGCTGGGGTCTTTGCCAGAGAGCCGGAAAGCCACAGCCTTCATCACGATACTAACGCGGCCTTCTCTCAAGTCGGAAATGCACTCCTGCCCAGGAATCAGACTTCCCAGCCTTTGAAAATGCCCGGCATCGACATTGTACCGCGACTGCCCGAGATCGAGTCCCTGATGATTTGCATCAAGCAAGACATCCCATGCATTCTCAGTGGACCCTCTGGCAGCGGAAAGTCGGTGCTCCTCGAGCATGTCGCCGCTCTCGTTGGCAAGCCCCTCGTTGTGTTCCCTTTGAATGCGGATATCGACACGATGGACTTGGTCGGTGGATTTGAGCAGTCAGATCCTCTTCGCGAAGTCAACGCTACTTTGCGCGAGCTTTTTGACGGCCTCCAGACCACAGTCCTGACCAGAGTGCCAAGTCAAGTTCCGTCTTCGGCGTTGGTCCTTCTGTACCTTCTGGAGACTTACCGTGGAGATACCGATGACCTTCCCGCCCTCAGGGGTGCAGTCGAACAACTGCTTGCCGAAGTGTCGAGCGAATCGGACATCGGAGCTCTTCTTTACACGGCTCATTCGGTCCTGCGAAACCCCCTGACTGTCAGCAACCCCCGTTTCGAGTGGCTTGATGGTGTCATTGTCAAGGCCTTGGAGACGGGACAGTGGCTGGTGCTTGATAATGCCAACCTGTGCAACGCCTCTGTTCTGGACAGACTCAACTCGCTACTTGAGCCTAACGGCTTTTTGAGTATCAATGAACATTGCGGGCCTAACGGAGAGCCCCGCATCATCAGACCGCACCCAGAGTTCCGAATCTTCCTCACCGTCGATCCCAGATACGGAGAACTTTCGAGAGCCATGAGAAACAGAGCCGTTGAGATTCATCTCAGTGAGCGGAAGGCGCAGAGTGTGAACAGCTCCGGGTCCCGGGTTCATGTGGAAAGCAGCATGCAACGATTCTCCTCCTCAAAGGACATTTCCTTCTCGGCCTTGAGCGCGAATGACTCCTCCGACGTCAGCCACGCGACCTTTGGAAACCTGTCGCTCAGAGACACAGCGCTCATGGAGAGATTCTCTCACTCTCTGCGCCGTGGCCTCGCTGATCCTACCTGGCCCGGACTCGAAAAGTACGAAGGTTCCCTCATCGAGCAACTCGCGTTCCTTGATGCTGCCGATACAGCCAGCCTTCGCGGCGCAATTTCCCAACTCTATGCCAAATTGCCGGGCTCCGACTCCGGCCTCAAGGAAGCCCAGCCTCTCAACCCTCTTCATAACGCTTCTATGGTGAGAGTCTTGGGCCGTAACCACGACGAATTGCCTTTCTGGCTGTCTGTCTGCTATGAGTTCCTCTTGGAGGTCCAACGTTGCCAATCTGCCATTTCTGCGCAAGCCACCAAGGCCAAGGCGGTGAAGCTCGCCTCTTTGAACCGACTCCAACGATCCATCCTCTCAGACCGCATCGCAGCAGTAGCAAAGGATTCGACGGTCAGGGTATCAAAGTTCCTGTCCAGAACTCTCCAGGTCATCAAGACCTTCATCCAGTCCAACCTCGCGACAGCTCAAGGCTGGAAGGAAAGGGCCCAAGTTATCCGGAATATGCTAGACTTCTGGTGGCGAACCCTCCACCTGACCACCGGAGACATGTTTGAGGAAGCACGATTTCAGGCTCACTTGGTCCATGGTGTTGAGGCCGTGCAGAAACTCCTTTCGTCAGAAACGCAGTCCATCAACAGGCAGCTTGCCGATCGCTACCTTCAGACCGTGGAAGAGGACTTCACCACTGGTTTCCGCCTTACTACTGGTTTAAGCATGGAGGTCATGTGGAAGCGCATCAAGCCACTCCCCATCATGAGCGAAGAAACTCTCAAGACAAGTCAAGAGATTGAGCGTTTGGGCATTCGACTTGACGAGCTCAAGTGGAAGGTCAAGGCACCCGTCTCTGACCTCGCCAGAGCCATGACAACCCTCGTCAAGGCCGATCAGATTGTGCGCGGCACCGATCTCGACGCCACCGAGCTCATTCAGGACCTTTCCAAGGAGATTGAACTGTTGGAGTCCAAGGTTGGCTCTGAGACCAGCGAAGTGAAACCGTTCTTTGCGGCAGAGTTCGAAACCCTCCGTCAGGCCTCGCTCTTGAAATCTCATGCCGGCCAATATCTCGAGGCTGTGCCATACGGCGCCAACGAGGATGAGCTTACGGTCTTGTCGAACCAGAATACTATCGACCAGATCCGCCTGGGCAGCTTCCAAGCCAGAGAGGCGCATTCACTGACGATTGGCCAGCTGGCTTCCCAAGACCCGGCCACTCATGTGTGGAACGGCAGACTCGCAACGTCGCTCTTGTCAAGACTCAACTCGATTCAATCAACCAGTCTGCGTTCCTTGGGTCTTTTGGAGACCGAGCTCCCCGCTATGGGCCGCTCCATGGCCGCGTTGGCTCCGGTATTGCAGAAGAACCAAATCGTTGCTCTCAACAGAATTGTCAAGTCACTTCTCGCAGATGTCTTCAGCCTGTATAGCGATGAAGGAGACGTCCACTGTGAGACGCTATACAACCGCATCAACCAAATGTTCGAGGACACCAAGGAAGAGGAAACTTTGACTGCTGTGACAAAGGTCATGGAGATTGGCTTTGGGAAGGCACTTCAGTGCAGCGATTGGCCCCAACATCTGCCGCAACTTGTCGAGAACCACATCAGTACGGCGATGCTTTACGTCGTAGCATCTGACAGGTTGTATGAAAGGCCCCAAGAGTCCGAGACCGACGAGGCGTTGATGATGCCCGCGTTTACTGCCATGGCTTGGTCCGAATTTGCCAACGGCGCCATCAGGCTCTACGTGCCCGATAAGTCCTTCGACCCGCAACTTCGGCCACAATTCGAAAAGGACGTTCACGATGAGTTGACCAAGCAGCTGCAGCATAAGCTTTCATCTTTGCTGGACTTCGAGACCCAATTCACTGGGCAGCAAACCTCTCTCCGCATCCAGCTTGCGCAAGAGGAAGTGACCGCACTGGGACCTGCGCCGGCTCCGGCGCAGTTGCTTTACCGACCGGTTCGATCAGAACTCAACTATGTTCAGACAGACTTCAACAACGTCCTGAAAATGGTCAGAGACCAAGATCTCTACAACACCCACACCAAATATGTCTATTTACCAACCGGCTATGACCCGGCCCCGGAAATCGATCTCCTCAAGCAGAACCTGTCTCTGATGATCGACCGCCTTGCCAATCGATTCTATGCCTACCAAGACATGACTCGGCCTCTCGTCAATCTTCTCGGCTGTCTTCAAGTCGGTCTTTCGCTGAGCGCAGGGCTTATCACCCTGAGGCAGCATGCTCAAAGATCGTTGGACCCGGAGGAGAACCTCATGTACCTCACGCCTTTCACTGGGGGTACGCCGTATCACCACGGGATCAAAAGGTTCCCAAACAAGAGCTTGGAGTTCCTCGACTACATCGGTCTAGTCGTATCAGTCGAAGGCTTGTCCAAATTGAGCGCTGGTGTCCGCGAAGCGCTCTTTGAATGCGTCCACAGGTTCTACCAAGAATGGGTCAAGAAACTCGAAGAGGACCGCAAAGCCGAGGAGGCCAGAACGAACCTTTACCGACACAAGGGAAGCTGGGAGGACGAAGAGGAGGTTGACGAGGAAGAGTTCAATGAGCTCTTCCCCACGTATGACCAGGAGGAAGCAGAGAAGCCCGCCATTGGCCATCAGAAGGTTCGCGATGTGTCAGTCCGTCTGGCCGAATCTCATCGCAAGGTCTTCCTGGAGCAAGCCGCCCCCTCTGAAGCACTGAAGAACGTCTGCAAGAAGGTCGGGAATAGCGTTGCGGCGGATAACAAGGACAAGTACGCTGTCCTGCCGAATATGACCCGTCGTCTCCTCCCCCTGACTCTCTGGTCCATCGACGAGCAAATGGCCACCCTCACCGCGCACGGCGTCAGCGCTACGTACAACTTTTACACCGAAGCCAACCTGCCCGAGGTTCGCCGCCTGATTGCGCTTATCGACAAGGTGGAGGCCCGCTTCCGAGATCTCCAACAAGTCGACGAAATCGGTCATATGCAGCCTTTGGCAGATGTGCGATCAGCCTGCGATCAGCTCCTCCAGCTCACTCACTCGGAGCCCCTAGCCAAGATCCTCCCCAAGCTGGAGACCCTGCACGCCATCGTCTACGAATGGCAGCACGGAGGCTACGCTCCCGCCATCTACGGAGCTCCTGCTCTCTACACATCGCTGACGGATACCATCATCAGCTGGAGACGCCTGGAGCTCTCGACGTGGGCGAAGCTCTTCGACATGGAGGCCCAAAAGTGCACGGCAGACGCCGACTCGTGGTTCTTCGTCGCCTACCAGGTCCTCATTGCCACACCTCTGTCACTTGTCGACTCCCCCGAGCTCAAGGACTACGCCGTCAATCTCGTCAGAGAGCTCGAGACGTACTTCTCGACCGCAATCATTGGCCAGTTCTCGGCCCGCCTCACGCTTCTGAGACAACTGCAAAAGCACCTTGAGCTGCTCACGGTCGACTACCCTTCCTTGGCTGTGGTCTCTGACGCCGCCATCAACTTCATCGGTTTCTACTCCCGCTTTGAGAAGATCGTCCACCAAACGATTGTCAAGGGGCGGGCGCCGTTCGAAAAGACCATGAAGGAGGTCGTGCTATTAGCCAGCTGGAAGGACACGAACATCAATGCACTACGTGAGAGCGCACGCAAGTCTCACTTGAAGCTCTTCCGTCTTGTTCGCAAATTCCGCACTCTTCTCGGACAGCCGATGAAGCCTATCCTGGACCAGGGCATCCCCGACGAGGACGTTCCTATTACCCAAGACGCCGTGGCCGCGGACGCGATTGACATCAAGGTCGATCCCGCCGCCATCAAGACCTGCGACCAAGGCTTGCCAGGCTGGCTCGCCCAACACAAGCGTCTCTCGAACGCCTCAAAGACGCTGTCCATCATGGCCAACGTCTCTGTCCAGGCGAATCAGAGCCCACTGGACGCCACCCAGGAGATCATTTCGTACGTCAAGGAACTCAACACCTCCATCGCCGAGCTGCGAAAGGAGACGCCCAGTACCTTGACCGATGAGACCAAGGACCAGGTCAAGCACCTCAAGACGCGCAAGCGTAACCTCTTTGCCGATGTGCTCAAGATCCTGAGGCAGATGGGCTTCCGATACAACCTCGGAACCGACGAGCTCGCCCGACAGGAGTCTGCTGCCGTCGTGCTCGCCGGCTCGCCGGCCTCCATTATTCGGGAGGGCAGCCCCGACGATGCCGCCGAGTACTACTTTCACAAGGTCGTCGACATCGCACCCAAGGTCAAAGCCTCGATCCACGAGTACTCGGGCGATCTTACCGGTGCCGAGATGCAACGAAGCACCGGTTTCATGGAGGGTATGATGGCCGTTTTGCTGGGCCAGCACAGCTCTCTGTCTTCTGCTCGTAGTGCGATTGCCTCACTCGACCGCGCTATTGCCACCGTTGAAAGCTTGAAGGGTACAACTATCAGACACGACACCACCCGCACTCGCGCAGGCCTTTCTATGAATTGGATGAAGCCAATCCTGGACTTTGGCATCAAAATTGTGGATATTCACGGCAAGCTGGCATCTGTCGACAATCAACCCATTTCCAACATCCTGCGGACTACGCTGCAGGAAGTCGAGGCCCTGTCGGAAAGCTGGTCTACATCCGCTTCGAAGCACGACAAGTTCACCAACGGATCGCACAGCGATATCCAGACAAGATACGAATCTGTGGCGCAAACGTTGAATGCAGAGCTTCCTACTAGTCGCCGCGATCTTGACTTCATCTTGGATCAGGTTAGAAGATGGATCCATGTGCCACATACCTTTGGCCGCGAGTTGCCGGCCCTCGACGCTACCGCCCAGAAGTTCAGGCATGCCATCTCCAGCCTCTGTGATGCCGTCCTCGTCGCGGTTCAAGGATACAAGAAGGCCATGGCTGATCTGCCAAGCTCATCCGACGATGCAGGCTGGTTGGCAAAGACATCCACCGTTCGCAGCGCCGGACTGAGTGCACTTCACATCAACACAATCGTAAGCAAGGTCGAGGATTGCTTCTCCGCCTTGGAGCTTGTCGACTTGGACAAGGACCAGATGGGCGCCGTTGCCTCGTCGCTCTTCTCCATTGTGCTCCCGATTCTTCAGCAGTACGCCCTCACCTGTCGCCAGAGCCTGTCCCAGCTTCAAAGCTTGCAGGCGGCCACTGGCCACATGACATACAACCTGGCGCAGACTTTTACTCAGCTCGCCGCCAAGGGCTTCTGCTCCCCGCAAGAAAAGTCAGACGAGCAGTCTGGAGACTCTGGAAAGATGGAATCCGGAACAGGTCTTGGAGACGGAGACGGCGCAGAGGATATCAGCAAAGACATTCAACCTGATGAGGACCTCACCGAACTCGCTCAAGAACCCAACAAGGAGAAGGATGGAGAGATGGAAGACGAGAAGGATGCGGTCGACATGGCGGATGAGGAAATGGAAGGAGAAATGGGCAGTGTTAACGGAGATGACGAGGAAGACAAGTCAGACGGAGAGGGCGAAGACGGTGAAAAGGATGACATGGAAGAGGAGGTTGGCGATGTCGATGACTTTGATCCCACTGCCGTCGACGAAAAGATGTGGGACGGAGACAACGAGGAGGAAGCAGAGAAAGACCAGCAGGGCGAGAAGGCCAAGGGTCAGAAGAAGGACGAGCAGATGGCCGCCGATGCCGACGTCAATGCTGACGAGAACGACGCCGAGGATGATAACAAGATGGACCAGGACGATGACGAGGAGGCGGAGGATGAAGAACCTGGTCAGGAGCAAGAGGACGCCAAGTTTGAGGACGACCAGGTCAAGCAAGACCAGAACGTCGAAGAGAACGATGCTCTTGAGATGCCTGAGGAGATGGACTTTGACTTTGAGGAGGACGGAGAAGATGCTGGCTCCGAGGATGACGAGCTTGACAAGTTGTCCGACGTTGAAAAGGAAGATGCAAAAGAACAACATGATTCCGACATTGAGGATGGAGAAGAGGAGACCCAGCGACCCGATGAGAAGGGTCCTGAGGAAGAAGATGAGGATGGCAAGGAGGAGGAAGCGCCCGAGGAAGATCTTGCTGGCGAACCCGAGCTCGATATGGAGCCCAAGGCGGAGGAAGAGGAAGAAGAAGCCGCCCAGCCAGAGCAACCCGATGCCCTCGCGGAACCGCCCAAGGACAACGCCAACGCCGATGCCAACGCTGCGCCGAGCGACGTCAAGGGCGGCGGCCAAGACCAAGACGTCGACCAGATGGACGTCGAAAACGACTTCAAGAACAATGCCGCCCAACGAGACGATGGCGACGCGGGTGAGGGTTCCGCAGAGCAGCAGACGAGCGCCGGGAAGAAGGGACAGCTCTCCCGATCCGACGACCAGGCGCAGCCCACCGACCAGGACCAGGACGACTCGGCCGAGGAGAAGAGCCGCCAGGACCCCTTCAAGAAGCTCGGTGACGCCCTGGAGCGCTGGCACCGTCAGCAGAACGACATCAAGGACCCGGAGAAGCAGGACGAGAAGGAGGGCGAGCAGAAGCAGCCGAAGGATACCAGCGCGGACCTCGGCGCCCGCGAGTTCCAGCACCTCGAGGACGACGAGACCGCCGTCGACGCGCAGGCCATGGGCGCCACTTCAGAGGACCAAGTGCAGCCTATCGACGAGGCCATGGCCATTGACGAGGAGAAGGAGGATCCGCAGAGCCGCGTGATGCCCGAGACCGAGGACGTAGAGATGGAGCAGGATGCCGCCGACAAGATGGACACCGAGGCGGACGAAGCCCTCGAGGCGCAGGATAAGGACAACGGCGTCGACAAGGACGACGGCCGATCGGGCGTCAAGACGCGACAGGGCAACTTTGACCGCGAGCCGTCGCCCGAGGAAGACGAGGTCCCGAGAGACGGAGACGAGGAGGAGGAGCAAGCCATTGAAGAAACCTCGACGCAGCTCTCGACAACACACATCAGCGAGGACGACAACACCCTCCCCCTTGGCGACTTCTCCGAAGCCCTGCAATCCTGGACATCCTTCCAAACCAAGACCCACCCCCTCTCCCTCTCCCTCACCTCCCAGCTCCGCCTCATCCTCACCCCCTCCCAATCCACCAAACTCTCGGGCTCCCACCGCACCGGCAAACGCCTCAACATCAAGAAAATCATCCCCTACATCGCCTCCTCCTACAAGCGCGACAAGATCTGGATGCGCCGCGCCGTGCCCACAAAGCGCTCCTACCAGATCCTCCTCGCCGTCGACGACTCCCGCAGCATGGGCGAATCCTCGTCCGGCACCCTCGCCCTCGAGTCCCTCGTCATGGTCTCCCGCGCCCTGACGATGCTCGAAGTAGGCCAGGTCGGCGTCCTCGGCTTCGGCGCAGACACCTTTCTGGCGCACGACTTGGCGTCCCCCTTTGCCTCCCATGACGCCGGCGCAAAAGTCCTGCAGCACTTCCACTTCAAACAGGACCGCACCGACATCGCCCTGCTGATCCGCAGGACGATAGACCACTTCCGCGTCGCGCGCCTGCAGAACCCGTCGCGCGGCGGCGGCGCAGAGGACCTTTGGCAGCTGGCGCTCATCCTGTCCGACGGCCTGACGCCGTCGAACCAGCACGAGCCGATCCGCCGCTTGCTCCGCGAGGCCATGGAGGAGCGCATCATGGTTGTCTTCATCGTCATGGACGACACGGGCAACAAGAAGGGCGACAGCGTGCTGGATCTCAAGGAGGCGAAATTCGTCAAGGACGAGCGCGGTGGTAGTCGGGTTGTTATTGAGCGGTATCTCGATACCTTCCCGTTCCAGTACTACTTGATTGTGCATAACCTCGAGGACCTGCCTGGCGCGTTGGCTGGGTTGTTGAGAACCTGGTTTGCCGAGGTCAACTCTTAAAGGAAAAACCATAGAAGGAAAGGGAACAGGAAGAGAAAAGTTTACGTGTTTTTGGTGATTTAGAGAGAAGAAAAAAGGAGTTTGGGATGGGATTCATCGTTGTTAGTTTGTTAGTTATTCAAGACGGCGTTGAAAAAGAATGTGCATTTTCAAAAGTCTAGAGTTAGACACAAATCGAGCAACGTATTGCCAATCACGTTCCATTGTATTGTGAAGCTAGCCGTGACCTTCTTGTGTGGTATCAACCCGGGCCGTAGCCGCCGTAGCCAGCGCGTAGAATTACATAGCGAAAATACACTCCAAGACCACCCTGAACTCCATATTTCAACCAGTCCATCCCAACGTGCTCTTGGGCATCAACAAGGTAAATGCAGCACGCTAGGCGCTCTCAACTCTGGCCTTCTTGGCCGCACCCTGCTCCTCGCCGTTATCGACAGATTTGCGCTTGCTGCCCGAGTCGACGGCATTATCGGCAGAAGCAGCCATGTTCTTCGCCCAGCGAGCGTGCCAGTCAAGAATTCTGGCGTACTCGAGCTCGACGCTGACCAAGGCCTCATTAAGCTTCTCTGACCGCTCGGACTGGTCCAGTTGACCGAGCACATCAGCGTTCTGTCGGTACAGGCGCTGCTTCACAAACAGCTGCCACAGGCGGTACAGGTGCTTATCCTCCTTGGTAGGCGTTGGCTTCTTCTCATCGCCGAATCCTACCCGGACAGACTCGGGAAGCTGTGACATTGTCTGAATCTCAATCAGACGCTTGAATTGACGCTCCACGATCTTGGTCTTTTGACGGAGGCCTATGAGAAGTTCCTGGTCTACTAGGTCCTTGGGTACGGTGCCGCTAGGAGGGCTAGGAATAGCAATGCTCGTGTTGATCTTGACCTTGCCGAATTCCGGCAATGACCGCAGGAAGGTGATGTCGGCCAAGTCGCGCATGTCATCGAAAGCCTCGTTGGGGTCCTCCACAGTCAACTCCAGGGTCTGCGGGTTCTTGTAGTAGTGCTCAAAGATGGTCTTGTAGAGACGGGCACCGATGCCCTTGCCCTGGAAAGGTGGCAAGATCAAGAACTGCGACAGCCGAGACCGGCAGGGAAGCTCCTCCAGCAGGTTGAACTCCTCCTTTGGTAGATCCCATTCGGATGACGGTGGCGTGGGCGGTCTGAAACAGAAGAACTTATAGACGGTTGAGTAGCCGACAAATGTGTAGGAAGGCTTGTCGCTGGTCTCCGGGGATATCTGCTTTCTGTACAGAAAAAATGTGGTCCAGCGGTTGGCATCCTCGAGGACCTTCCACGGGTCCTCCTCATTCTCTGGATCGCGAGAGACGTACGAGCCTCCTTCAATGAACATTGGGACCATGATCTCGACTCGAATGACGATCTGACGGATAGCAGGGTCGGCAAGACTTCCCTTCCACACCTCGTACGTGCCGTCATCGCCCTCAAAACTCGAGTGTAGACTGCCAGGAGGGGTCCAGTCGGCAGGTTGGCTCTGGGCACTTGTGTTGAACTCGCGTGCGGGTTGAAAGGCGACTATGACAGGTTCACGATTAGCGAAATAATTTTTTCGCGACGGAGCAGCGTGACTGACCGAGGGGGAGGTGCTCTTTCAGAGTAGCGTCGACATCCGCCGCCTCGGTCTCTCCAACGGACTGAAACTTCCTGCCGTATGAGATCTGGACGTTGGGACGCATGTCGAATGTGCGGTAGCGCAGGTTGATCTTCAGATCCTTGTATCCGAAGATGCGCTCATCATCGCCGAAGATGGAGTAGGTAAACTTGGGGTTGAATGTGGCAATCGTCTTTGTCGCTCCGGTAGCAGGTGCGATCAAGCTGATGTTCAGCGATTCGGTGGCGTTGGCCGACCCTATCCAGCATGTCAGTGATCGTTGCGACGATGGGGTTATGAAGAAGTTGAGATTCATACACTCATCCGTCTCAGCCATGGTATCGATATAGGTATGGTGTGAGACGCGCAAGTTGTGGTTGTTCTGGGGCGTTCCAATGCAAATAAAGGAGTATTGCGATAGAGTACTTGTCGTCTCGCGGTTCAACAAACGGCGTTTGGGTATTGTTTGCTTGTCGAGGTTGACGTCGAAGGTCGACCGGGAGCTTCTTTTTTTGCGACGGAATCAGCCTTGGGGGTTTACGCGCAGTCTAAAGCATTGTCGCGACGAGACGCGCCTGTGAGTTAATTGAGCCCCGCTGCAGTCGGATGGAGTGGCTCACGACAGTCCAGGTGCTGCCGAGTCTCTCTTGGATCAAATCGGCTGTCAGCGGTTTCGAGGGGCGCTAGAGCTGAAAACGTCTTAGCTCTGGTCTATTCCTCGCAGCAGCCGCAGAAGGAGCAAGCGGCATGGCAGCAAGCAGGAAGCAGCGACGGGAAGGACCCACCAGATTACGACATGGGGTGACAAGGCCCAGAAGAAGGGGGGAGGGGAGGTTCAAGTGGCATCAAGGAGCAAGCAAGGAACCTTGGAAAAGCCAATGGTAATGCCCAGCGACCAATGATCTTGCGCCCGCTGTCCCGGTAGGTGCACCTTGGGAGCCAGCTCAGCTCTCCCAACCTCGACGATAATTCTCCCTGTGCACTCCTAGCTCAAATCCAATCTCAAAGAAAAAGAAAAAAAGAGTCGAGGGCAGGAGTTTGAGCAGCTCCATCATTTTTGCTGTCTGTCGATTTCTCACCTCATCCATTCACGCCAGAGCTGCCGTCGACAATTGAAGAACCTCAGACATGCTGGCGTGATCCAACAACGTCTCGATAAACCCTCTTCCACTCTCTCTTCTTCCTCTCTCTCCCCTCTCATCCGGCCCCCTCAATTCCGCGCACGCCGAATCGCAATCGATCGACGCTCCCTATCTGACTATGGGAGGACTACTATTGCTGCTCTTGCTGAGCGTATGTACACACCATTCTCTTACACCAGTCTACCTACCTTGCCCGTAGCTCGAGCTCCCGGCCAGGCGGTACACTTTGGACGGCTATGCACGATGGAAAGCTAACAAATCATCTCCACGATAGACGGTCATGGCCTTGGCGTAGGTTGCACACGGCGATGCTTCCCCCCAGCCTTCCGAACCCTCCGTAAAACTGACGACGTATCCCGCGATTTCTCAGGTCCTTCTTCGCCGGCTCACTACCACTCGCAATCACCCTCACACAGTCGCAACTCCGATTGATATCAAGCGTTGGCGTCGGTATCTTGGTTGGAACATCCATGATTGTGATTATACCCGAGGGCATCGAAGCCGTCACGACCACTGGCGGGCACTCGCACAGCAAGAGGAGTTTGGCAGATACAGCTGGAAAGCAAGGGAGGCCGGCTATTCGGTGGACGACAGACGGAGATATACCTCAGTTGGCAGATACCACCAAGTCTGCGCGGACTGTTGAAGAAGAGCTTCAAGCCATCGGCCGTGATGTGGAATACACTGCAAAGCTGCAAAGTCGGGAGGAGCAGGATGAGCATGGCCACGAGCAACCTCCGGCACCCGCCCCTGGTCCCGAGCCTCACCACGACGAGCCGAAGCACGAAAACGAGGTACCGACCTTCTACATCGGCCTGTCTATGATCCTCGGCTTTGTCCTCATGTACCTCATCGACAGACTGCCCCGCCACGCAGCAGGTGGCAATGGATCCGAGCCGCAGATGCGTCACGTCAGCTTGGATAATCTCGGCGGTTCATCAAGCGTTGGCGATGAGGAAACGGAAGGCTTCCTAGGTTCTCTTGCGCCTCCACCAAAGCAATCCCGAAGCCTAGCTACCACCATCGGGTTGGTGATCCACGCCGCAGCGGATGGCATCGCAATGGGCGCGTCCACGTCCACGTCAAACACCAAGTTGGGGCTTATAATATTCGTTGCCATCATGGTTCACAAGGCACCAGCGGCATTTGGTCTGACATCGGTGCTTCTGAAGCAGGGGTTGTCCAAACGAACGGCTAGAGGACATCTCATCGTCTTCAGCCTGGCTGCTCCTTTTGGAGCTCTTAGTACGTGGGCCATCATTCGAATCTTGGGCGGTGGAAACTTTGAGGGCGAATCTGGTCAGTGGTGGACGGGTATGCTTCTACTCTTCTCTGCAGGAACGTTTCTGTAAGTTGGACGACAGCCCATCGTTGAGGCGTGAACAATGACTAACAACCTACAAGGTTTGTTGCGATGCATGCCATGCAGGAAGACAGCAGTTCTCCAAAGCACGAACACGGTGGCATGAACGGCTATTCTGACGGGAATGGTGCACAAAGGGGCCAGCAGAGGCCGCAGATGCGTGATACTTTTGCGACAGTCGCTGGCATGCTCCTGCCACTTCTTACCCAGTTTGGACATCACCACTGAACAATTGCCTGCGCAATGACAAAGGAGTCCCGTATCTCGATATGAAAAAGGTGTAATGCTGGGGGCTTTTTTTTTTGTACGAGTAAATCGTGGCACCGAAAAACCGAAGGGGCTGGGTCCTTGTGACACATGACGATGATGATTGTATAGACTTCCATAACTTTGAGTTCATCTCTGAATCTCGAGGGAATAAGTCCAGATGATGTATTTTAGGAATATGTACTATTATATCGACCAGAAGCGCTTTCGAATCCCTATAGAACGCATGGTAGTCTCAAAATCCCGCTTCGACACGTTCCAGAAGCTGCAGTCCGAGTCGAGTGGCTCGGAACCAATTTGAGCTTTTGAACTGACCCGGTGGTCCATTGATCGGGGCCGAGGAGCGCGGCCTACCTATCTGCACACAGTAGGTAGTAAGTACAGCATGTTGGCGCAAGGGTGGGAGGGGCCGGCTCGACGGGCGCCAGGGAAGCCCTTGTCGACCGAGCGTCCAAAGTCGAGCTAGGTTTCTGGTCGGGGTGTTTCAAGTTCGTACGACGACCTTGGCTCCAGCGAGGCGCTCATGGCGCCGCCTCCTGGCCATCGGTTGGCTCAAGAGGATTGACGGCCCTTGGCATCGCATTCGCTTGTCCTTGTCCGAGCCAAGGCGCGGAAGATCCTCAGCGACGGAAAGCAAGCTGGACTTCATGGTTACTACACAGTAGGCTGACTTTCAAGACCTCGGGCCTGAGGTCGAGGTTCAAAGGGAGAGAGAGGGAAAGGTGTCCGCAGCGTCCACGTCGAAGAGAAAAGATCTGCAAGGCTGAACGCTGCATCTGGATCACTGCGCATCTACTGGTTTATTGCGTTTCTTCAGACCCAGATCATCCCATGAGTAAGCTGACATTGCCTATTCTCTCATTATTGAACAATCCGATGTTTGAGAAGCAAGGAGGACTTGAGTTTCGAGACAGTCAACCCCAGTGGGCCTGAGCGCAAAAAGGATAACTACACCCCTTCACTGTAACGTTGAGGAAAATCTGAAGCATGAGCCGCCAGTGTCGCAAATGGATGGTCCTCTGGAGACTGGTGCTGCGCACTTGCAGGCCACATCTGGCCAACTCTTTGGCAGCTTTTCTCAGTCGCATTCGGCGGACATTTCAGACGCAGATTTGCTTTTCGGCCCCATCGCACACATCGAGGTAAAAGGTCCCAGTCTTGTATTGCAAATATGCTAGGAGTGAGGAATACCTAGACTTGAGGAACGCGGGACCAACAATAGGGCCGCTCCCTTAAGGGTAGGGAGGTGTGGTAAATTCGACAGCAACCGGTACTTGCCTAGACTTAGCGTCTAGGATCTGCAGTTTCTCGGTGACAACCAGGCCTTTCTAAGGTAGCACGGTAGTCAAAGAGACATGCGGTTGAACTCTTGAAAACGTTTTGCTGGCTACCGCTGGTAATCCAATTCCCTAAAGCAAAACTTGTTAGGCTAGGTAAACCAACAGATTGACAGTGACAGGGTGTAAAAACCCGAACGAGTATTTGTAGTTCAGCGTTCTCTTGCTGGCGAGCCAACCCATGTTCCGTGCGCGGTCGCAACAGCCTACCTAGTCTCCGCGAACGTGGGCGAGTTGTTGTATCATTGGATTCAGGGTTAGAAGTCGTCTCTTTTCCAATCGAAAAAGCACCTGTCCGTAGGCCAGAGCGCCGTCGCATGTGCATGGCTGCGGTGGAACCTGGGTCGAATTATGAGTCGATAGTTGCAAAGGACGTTAACTATGCGAAATTGGCTGTTCCTGCAAGACCTTGAAGACAACATCCCAGACAATAGCGCTGACACTCAGGGTTCAGAGATGGGAGAGCGGCTGTGGCTGTCCTTCAAGACCGGGGAAAGACGCAGCGAGATCCTCTTCGGCGTACGGAGTACGTACACGCCAGACTCCCCATTGCGCCATTGTGCTTTTCCCATCACAGGCTGAGGTGTGGGAACTTGCAAGGGCAGATGGCACCGGGCAAGCCAATGGGTGAGTGCGCTGGACGACTCGGGCCTGAAGAGCGAAGACAGACTCGGTCGCGACTTTGGCATGAAAGAACCGATCGACGTCACGAATACCCACTACGGTGCCTCCCAAGTGCAGACAAGGTAAACACTAGTTGGTGGCATGTAAGCGCCGCTAACTCGGACCCTGCAGGCCATCCCGGAGGGCAGAGATGTGGTTTATTGTTTGCGGCGACTCCAAAGAATGTTAG
>JFFI01001259.1:24030-35593 GCA_001563125.1 Colletotrichum salicis | reverse complement strand
CTCTCTCTCTCTCTCTCTCTCTCTCTCTCTCTCTGTCAACTGGTCTTAGTTAGCTTGTAAAAGACAATAGACCCGAGAGTCGGTCATGCGTAGGTATGTACGGGCAGTAATGGTCTTTGGAAGCCGTGGAAGTAATGACAGCGTTTAGATGCCCGATCGCGACCAGCGTTGAGATGTGATATTGTTCGCTTCGTTACGTCCGCATTCGAACTCGTCGTGGCGATAACGGGCTGACAAAATCGGTGAGCCAACCGCCAAGACCTACGAGAGAAAGTTGCCAGTTGCCGAGAATGCCCTCACCGTCGAACCCTCTTCGTTTGTAGAACGGTTTCAGAGCCCGTGGAAAATCGCCGTTCCAGTGACGGAGGTGTTCCCGAGATTATGAGAATGTCACAAATGTCGATGTCCCATTCAATACGAGCCGCCGATGTTGATATTCCTGAGAAGGAAGAGAGAGACTAAGAGAGAGAGTGTGTGTGCGTGTGTGGCTGGCAGTCGTTCGCCGGTAGTTCAAAGTGCTGTGTGTCTCCGTAGCTTATTCGTATTAGCACATAGACAAGGTATGCTGGGGTAGTGTGTCTTGGACGATGCGCGCTTTGGGTAGATTGCCAGGCCGGCTCTCTTGTGTCAAGTGTCAGAGCTGTGAAGGAGGGTTGGTGTCAGTTCAGAGAAGGGCACCACGTATTATCCAGATGCAGTAGGGAACGAAACAACGCTAGAGATAGACCCAGAATAAAAATCTGTTTTGTTTGGGAATCATGAGGCCGAGCCTGAGCCTGTGCCGGTGTCTGAATAGAAAGAAATCCATATTGACGGTGGTTGTGTTGGTGCAAGGTAGGAGGCGGTGTGAGAATGAGTAGGCAATGTCTTTGTGTAGGCGATTCAACATGAGACGACGTTTCCCTCCCCTCTCGTCTAGAGGCTTGCTCGAGTACAGGTAGAGTCGAAGAAGTGTTGTTGTTGGAGTTGCGGTTTGCCTGTGTTGTATCCGTACGAAAAGATCAGAACTCTTTGTTCCCTAGTCCGGTATAAAGTAGGGTAAGGTAATGTAAAGGTACCTCCAGGTTCACTCTGAGGATTTACTGCGCCAAGGTCAATCAACTTCAATGCACCTTCCATCCATTCTTCGCTGCCCCTTCTCTCCCTCTTCCGTCCAGAGTGTGTGTGCGGGTGTGTGTGTCTCTCTCTCTGTTTCTCTCGCTCTCTCGCGATTGGTATGCCGGGTCCATAATGTGCCACCTACCAAATCAAGACAGTAACCCGTCACTCCATATACAGAGTAGGCTGTAACTTTGGATTCTCCATGTTGGATTCAAGTGGTGAAAGAAGACAAAGAAAGACGAATGCACCGTGACCTGGGTGGCACTGGCACTTGCACTCGACCTGCGGTCTGCTCCTTCCCTCCGAAAATGCACTTTACAACCGTGGAAGGCGCTGTACTTCGTAAGGTACGGTACCAGCGTAGGTACTCCGTACTTGCCTTTTGTACCCACATCGTCTTGAGCCCAGGCCTTCTGCTTCGGCGCACCTCCTCCTAGCGCGGTCCCGTCGTGCCCCCCCTTGCCCTTCCCGTCCCGTCCTCACTGCATCCTTTCCTTCCCCCGAAAACCAGGGCCACCCACCGCCTCCGCCTCCACCTTTGCCTTCGCCTCTGAGGTGCGTTCCATCGTCCATCGTCCATCGTCCACCGTCCACGGTTCCATTGCTTCCAGCTTGGTTTATTACCTGCCCAAAGCCAGGCACCGTGCCTTCCAACTTGCCTCTGCGTCTTGAGCCTTGACTCTTTCCAGTTCAAACCTCTCCTTCCGATTTCACCAGCTGTACCTTCGGTTCCTTGGTCTCGTTCGTCACGGTCCTAATTCCTTTACCCATTTCCTTTCTCTTCTATTCCCTGTCCGGAACACACACCCATCCTTCCACACACACCACACACACACTCACACGCAGAGGCGTAGGCGTGCTCAGAGTCAGTTTGTCTTACCTCAAAGTGCCTGGGCCTATCTCGTCCCTCTCTCCTCCTTCACTCCCCCTTCCCCAAGATCCCCAATCCCGGCCTACAAACACTCTGCAGCTGGATCTCTCCTCTCCAATCCAATCCCATCCCTTCTCCTCTCTTCTTCCCCCCTCCTACCCATCTTTACCATCGCTCCCTACCTTACCACGACAACAACCATCTGGAAAAAAGAAAAAAAAAGGCGAGAGACATTGCATTGCAGGGAGGTGCGAAAGGCATTTGGGCGTCAATCAAGCGAAATCCTCCGATACCACCGAATAATCCACTTTCTATTGAGTCGCCCTGGAGCATTCCACACAAGGCCCAAGACGACCCACGCTTTCCGCTTGACACCTCCGATTGTTAAGCTTCCCGTCTCCCGCTGGCCCCATACACATACAGTACGCACGCTATTCACTACCGCTGCGGCACCGCCAGACAGAACCTCTCTCCGTCCAAGTCCAAGTCGACTTCCGACCCAGGAATCGACTACCTTCAACTTTTCCCACCCGACGCCGACATTCCCCCATGGGATACATCCCGCCGCCTTACCCTAACGCATTCGCACTCAACATTACACATCGTCGCCGAACAGAGTCATTGCCGTCATCCGAGTCGCTCGAGCCCGTGAGACTTGCGCATTGATTCCCGACGTCCAGTGCAAACGATTTGCCATCACCCCCCTCGTGCTGCCGTACAACTCTCGCCTCGACAGACTCGATAGACATCGCGTCAACTTCACACTAACCAAGACCTTTCTTCTCTTCTTTTCACTTGAGCATTTGCGCCGACTGGGACATTTTCGAGAGTCCATCACTGATCTCCGATTATAAATGAACCTACGGTAACGACTCCGCGTACTACGAAACCGCCTCCGAATTTTCCCACGTTCGACGATCGCATTGAGGGACTCCTATCAGTGACCTCTCATTCACTCCCGAAACCAGATTCGATCATAACTCGAGTACGACCGCATCATACCGCAAATCATCATGGCTGGCTACAACAATAGACCACTAAGTTTCTCCGAGAGAAGAGGTAGCATGCTCAGCGACGACATGACACTCAACACCGGAAGCAGTCCAAGTAGCACAAGACTAGAGAAGATGCCTCAACGGCCGGGACACATCAGAGGCCCTCCCACACCGAGCATGACCACTCCTGCTGCAGACTTTGACCAGCAGTTGACAGGCTCGCCACCTCCCCCGCCTACACCGGCAGCCTCCCCAGGCCCCTCGCATCACCAACTTGACTGGAGCGATGCGGCTGATGATGAAGACTTCTTTCTCGCCAAAGTGCGCCATCACTTCAAGAACTCTGGCGGTCCTCACCGCACTCGCCTTCTGGCCGACCTCCTGAATATGTGCACAAGTCAACAGCTGAGCTTCGTTCACCAGTTCGTCAGCCCCCTTCTCAAAAAGGATCCGTTCACGAGTCTTCCAGATGAGCTGTGTCTACGCGTAAGAAAATCTCCAATACCCAATAGGTTCGCTTTGCTAACATTATCTCCAGATTCTTTCCTTCATAGATGACCCCAAGGTCTTGGCTCGTGCCTCACAAGTGTCCCGGAGATGGAGAGACTTGTTGAGTGATGACATGACGTGGAAGAACCTATGCGTCAAGCACGACTACGGCAGACGCCTGTCCGAAGTTGCTTCATCGATGGGCAGCGGATCTCGACCTGGTGCCCAGCCTCTTTGGGGAGACGACTACGCCAGCAGTAGTTTCCCGGGTGCGCTGCCCATGACGGCTCACGCCTCTGGATCCCGCAGTCTCGATGGATCTGGCAATTCAAGACCCAAGATGAGGTCTTACAAGTCGCACTTCAAGCAGCGATATCTCGTCGAGGCCGCCTGGAGATCAGGTGGCACTAGCACCACTAGGAACATCACTCAGGAGGGTGGTGTGGTTACCAGCTTGCACTTGACGCCCAAGTACATTATCGTGGCCCTTGATAATGCCAAGATCCACGTCTTTGATACCAAGGGCAATCAGCAACGCACTCTGCAGGGCCACGTCA
Source organism: Colletotrichum salicis (assembly GCA_001563125.1). Classification (NCBI taxonomy): domain Eukaryota; kingdom Fungi; phylum Ascomycota; class Sordariomycetes; order Glomerellales; family Glomerellaceae; genus Colletotrichum; species Colletotrichum salicis. The sequence goes on along the minus strand of JFFI01001259.1, from coordinate 31,580 downwards.
TGGGTGTTTGGGCGATGGTTCCTTGGGACGACATTCTCGTCAGTGGTGGCTGTGATCGCGATGTGCGAGTATGGAACTTGGCTACAGGGTATGTTGAATTCGAATATTACGCCCAACTCATGTATACTAACTTTGCCAGCGCCTGCCTCCACACCCTTCGTGGACACACATCAACAGTTCGATGTCTGAAGATGTCTGATGCAAACACCGCTATATCGGGCTCGCGCGATACGACGCTTCGAGTCTGGGATATTCGCACCGGGTTGTGCAGAAACGTTCTTGTCGGTCACGGCGCCAGTGTTCGATGCCTCGAGATCAAGGGAGACATTGTCGTGTCCGGCAGCTACGATACCATGGCGAAGGTCTGGAGTATATCTGAGGGCAGATGCATCCAAACGCTTCAAGGTCACTTCAGTCAAATCTACGCCATTGCCTTTGATGGCAAGAGAGTTGTCACTGGCAGCCTGGACACCAATGTCCGCATCTGGGACCCCAGAACGGCGTAAGTGCACTTCATATGATCTGTCTTTGTCTTTTCTTTGGTGTGCTAACCAATCTTAGTGAATGCCTGGCTATCTTACAGGGCCACACATCCCTTGTGGGCCAGTTGCAGATGCGTGGAGACACCCTCGTGACAGGCGGCTCTGATGGCTCAGTGCGAGTCTGGTCACTAGAGAAGATGTGCCCCATTCATCGACTTGCGGCGCACGATAACAGCGTGACCAGCCTGCAGTTTGATGATACTAGGGTCGTCAGTGGTGGAAGTGATGGCCGGGTCAAGATCTGGGATCTGAAAACAGGTCACCTGGTCAGAGAGCTTATTGCTCAAGGAGAGGCTGTCTGGAGGGTAGCTTTCGAGGATGAGAAGTGCGTCGCTCTGGCTTTGCGACAGAACCGGACCGTCATGGAAGTAAGATATCATTTTTGGGGAACCCAGGTGATTCACGTTGCTAACTAAGATTATCAAGGTATGGTCTTTCTCTCCCCCAGAGGATGTCCTCTACGACCGTCCACTTTCTCTTCAACAGCGAGTCCTGCAAGAGGCGCCAAACCGGCCCTTGAGCGCCATGCAGCTCGATTACAGACAAACTCAGCCGACTGTTGCTGGGTCTAGTCGTGAAGCTGCCGGAAGTCAAGATGTCGACATGAGAGACGCTGGTCCTTCTACAGCCCCACTTCAGGGCGGTAACAAGACTTTCTTCCACGACGACTAGATATGGTCGGTCGTACATTGAAGCCTCCTGCATGACATGACAGGGTAATTGACTTTGAACGGCGATAACTATCGCTTCGAGACGGATTCGGTCGCAGGTGCACTGAACACCTGCGTATCCAAGGCATCAATGAGGCGTTGCGGTTTATTTGGTGATTGACGAAACCATATACGTCATGAAACGGTTATCTTCCACAAGCTCCCGAGCCTAGATTTGGGTGGCTAGAGAGACAAAGGTCCCGTCTTTTTTTGGAGTTGGTCAGGAAGCATCATGTGCATTTCAAAGGATGGCCAGCATGGGTTTTTTTGACAGCATTGGGGATTCAATTCAGTGGTTTAAATGGCGGCACTCGAAGGATTAGGACTTCAGGATGCGAACTCATGCAACTTCGAGCATGCGGTTTGCCTAGCCAAACCTTTAATATACCCCGAGGTAGCGTACTGTAGAATTATATACCACCTCAGAACAAGTGTGATAGACTTGAGGCTCGGAGCTCCGGGTAGACTTGTGATGAGTAAGGTAGGTAGTCAGACCTTAGGTACTTTTCCTCTGTATCTCTATCAACAAGGTACAAAGCCGCTTCCATTGTAGTCTTAAATCGATCCTATCAATCAAGAGACGTAGCACATGAAGATGATGGAAAATTTGGCCCCGTCAGACTTGATAGTTTGTGTAATCAAGTATGTCCATTCGAAGGGACTTCGTACGGATACCATATTTTGTTCTACTCTACTCTACACTTATCACGGACGAGGTAGGGGTTTGGGTTTTTGCGGCGATTGGCCCCATTGCTAGGCTCTGTTTCCTTGCTATCTCCGAAGGCCGCTCTCGCTTGTCCTCTGAATGCGAACTCGATGGGACCCGTGCGAGAATATGACCGACCGTTGGAAGCCGGGCCCGCCAAAGTCACAGCGCCTCGAAGTTCACACCTCGCAAATCCCGTTGAGGCAGAGTCACGTGTATGTAGGCTAACCGTATACGGACTAGTAGTTTTCAACAAGCAGCAGCTCCCTTCCCAACCAACGCCGCGATTTTTCGGAGCTCCAGCGACCAAATAATTTGTTATCACCCTCCTTCCCCCGAACCCTTCTCATCCTCATCGTCCGGAGGCTCCATCATCACCACCCCCACGATGTTCTCCCGCGCGATCAGGTTAAACAGAGCAGTGCCTCTGCGCACTCGCGCCCCAGCCACTTTTGCTGCTGCATCCCGGTCCGTCACCACCAACGCTGCATCGGCAACTTTGGAGAAGGGAGTTCCGCAGGTCAGTTTGCGCTCTTTTCCCGTCGCCACATTGGTCGGATATGCTGCGACAACAAAACGCCCTCGGACATAGAGGCATGTCCAATTGCATCTTGCTAACCCAGTACGCCATTCTAGTCCGACGATGAGCCTTTCCAGATCACTCTGAGCGATGAGAGCTTCGAGACCTACCAGCTCGACCCCCCGCCGTACACCCTCGATGTCACGAAGAAGGAACTGAAGCAGATGTACAAGGATATGGTTGTTGTCAGGTACGGACAATCCCATCTCCGCAAAAACGCATTTGCCTCAGCTTTTTACTTACCGTCTGCGCAGACAACTCGAGATGGCCGCCGATCGTTTGTACAAGGAGAAGAAGATTCGTGGTTTCTGCCACTTGTCCACCGGTCAAGAGGCTGTCGCCGTCGGCATTGAGCACGCTCTTACCCGCGAGGATGACTTGATCACTGCTTACCGTTGCCACGGCTTCGCCTACATGCGTGGCGGTACCGTTCGCTCCATTATCGGCGAGCTGTTGGGCCGCCGCGAGGGTATTGCGTATGGCAAGGGAGGTTCCATGCACATGTTCACCAAGGGCTTCTACGGTGGCAACGGTATCGTCGGTGCACAGGTGCCCGTCGGTGCTGGTCTGGCTTTCGCTCACCAGTACACTGGCCGCAAGAACGCCTCCGTCATCCTGTACGGTGACGGTGCCAGCAACCAGGGTCAGGTCTTCGAGGCTTTCAACATGGCCAAGCTCTGGAACTTGCCCGCCCTGTTCGGCTGCGAGAGTGAGTTTTGGTCCCCTTAAAAGGCTATCACGTCCGTCTTGCTAATGACTGACTATCTTCAGACAACAAATACGGTATGGGTACCGCTGCTGCCCGTTCCTCGGCCCTCACGGATTACTACAAGCGTGGCCAGTACATCCCTGGTCTCAAGGTCAACGGCATGGACGTCCTCGCCGTCAAGGCCGCCGTCAAGTACGGAAAGGACTACACTGTCGCCGAGAACGGACCCCTCGTCCTCGAGTACGTCACCTACCGGTACGGTGGTCACTCCATGTCCGACCCCGGTACCACCTACCGTACCCGTGAGGAGATCCAGCGCATGCGTTCCACCAACGACCCCATTGCCGGCCTCAAGCAGAAGATCATGGACTGGGAGGTTGTCACTGAGGATGAGCTCAAGACCATTGACAAGGAGGCCCGCAGCTTCGTCAACGAGGAGGTTGCCGCTGCTGAGGCCATGGCCGTCCCCGACACCACCCCCAAGATTCTCTACGAGGACATCTACGTCCCCGGTACCGAGCCGCAGTTCATCCGCGGCCGCACCCCTGATGAGACCTACTACTTCCACTAAATTCCTGCGCATGACGAATAATTGTTTCCTAACCTTTCTGTCCTATTGTACAATACCTACTAGCTAGAGAGGGTGAAGTGGTCACAATCTGAACATGGCCAGGGTCTGCAGATATCCTCCTGGTTCGACAAGATTTTTGGGTCCCCATTCGTGAAATCTGGCGCGCTGTGATGTGATAAGCCTGCTCGTGGAATTGAAAAGCTCCTCTCGGCATGGCGCACTTACGATAGACCGACAACGGCCAGTCTTCTTCCAGTGCATTAGGCCCAATCGGGGCGGTTCAGAAAACTTGCCCAAAGCGGCGCAGCGATGGTCCAGGTCGCTGCCTGCCCATGCTGCCTAGAAAGTCTCTGTGGGTCCGTGCAGCTACGGGTCCTTTTCGCGTCACCAGGCAGGAGCTCTTAACGCGATTCTTCTGCTCCAAGCGCGTCGAGGCTCCCCAGAGTCTTTCCACAACCTTCATGTCCGCCCTTCCCCGCCTTGTGAGCAATTCAATCGGTCAAAGAAACGCGTTCCGGGCAGCGTTTCAAAGCAGAGTTCGACTCTTCACTGTCTACACTCGACCAGGTATCACAATGGCGCCGAAGCAGGCGACGCTGGGGTACGTCAAGCCATCTCAGACAACGTTGGGGTGTGTAAAGGACATCGATGCTCCTAGGACTACCACAGATGCAACGGAAAACTTTGCAATTCCAGCTATCATGTGGCTTACAAGAATACCTGCTGACAGCTCTACAGGAAGTTCTTTGGAGCGAAGGGATCTAAGCCTGAGCCTCAGCAGAGCAAGCTGAGCTTCGCCACCAAAGCAGCCCCGAGGGAGGTTAAAAAGGAGGTCAAGAAGGGGGACGACTCGGACAAAGTCGCCGTCAAGACACGGGAGTCTCCTCGTAGTATGTTCTGACTTCATACGCCATATGTCTTATGTTTCAATTGGCTAATGCACCAACTACAGAGCCACGGAAACGTACCAGAAGCCCGAGCCCCGCCGTTAAAGCATCGAGCCCGAAGGTCAAGAATGAGGTTGTCGAAGAGGATGAGGATGATGAGCCTGCCACAAAGAGGCCCCGCAGAGACCGCAAGCGTGTCATCGAGGACGAAGACGAAGACGAAGTGATGGACGAAGCTCCCAGCAAGTCCCCTTCAAAATCACCGAAGACCTCTCAGGCCAAAAAGAACGGCACAGCGAAGTCTGCGAAGGCTGCAAACGCACCCAAGACTGCCCAATCGAAGAACGCCGCCAAGTCCCCTACACCTGTCGTTGAGGACGATAAGGAGGATGCAACGGAAACTGCGTCAGAAGACGACGCAGTCGAAGACGACGAAGAGGAGGCCAAGCCTACGGCAGCGAAGAAGAAGGCCCTGGAAAAGGTACAGATGAAACTGAAGACCCAAACAAAGGACCCATATCCCGACTGGAAGGCAGGCGAACCAGTTCCCTATGCCGCGCTCTGTACGACCTTCTCCCTAATCGAGCTCACGACCAAGCGACTCGAGATTATGGCACACTGCTCCCTGTTCCTCCGACAGGTCCTGCGGTTGACCCCCGACGATCTCCTTCCCACTGTTCTGCTCATGATCAATAAGCTGGCTCCTGACTACGCTGGCATTGAGCTGGGTATTGGTGAGTCGCTCATCATGAAGTCCATTGGCGAATCCACGGGAAGAAGTCTTGCAGTCATCAAGCAGGACCAAAAGGAGATTGGAGATCTCGGTCTTGTTGCCGTCAAGAGTAGATCGACGCAGCCAACCATGTTCAAGCCCAAAGCTTTGACAATACGAGGAGTTCACAAGGGTCTCATGGGCATCGCTACTGTTTCCGGCAATGGTGCCCAAGGCCGTAAGGTGGATGCCATCAAGAAGCTGCTGTCAGCAGCCGACTCACATTCCTCTGGAAAGGTGGACATCACTAAGGACAAAGGCGGTCCCAGCGAGGCCAAGTATCTTGTCCGATTCCTCGAGGGCAAGCTTCGATTGGGACTGGCTGAGAGGTCTGTTCTGGTGTCTTTGGCTCAAGCTATGGTCTTCCATGAGGCCGACGCCAAAGGTCAGGTACCCAACACGACAGACGTGGAGCAGGCCGAGGGCGTTCTCAAGACAGTCTACAGGTTTGTGGTTCGCTCTCATATTTACCCGTATCATCATACTAATCATTCATAGTGAACTTCCGAGCTACGATGTCATCATCCCCGCCATGGTGGAACACGGCATCATGAACTTACGCGAGCATTGCAAGCTGAAGCCCGGCGTGCCCCTGAAGCCGATGTTGGCGAAACCAACGAAAGCTATCACTGAAGTTCTGGACCGCTTTGAGAACCAAACCTTCACCTGTGAATACAAGTACGACGGCGAACGAGCGCAGATTCATTATGTTGCGAAGTCCGCGGATGAGGAGATTAGTCAATCTTTGCCGGGGGCTACGACAGCTGCGGCAAATGGTGTTGCTGCCATCTTTTCCCGTAACTCGGAAGATCTTTCCAAGAAGTACCCCGATATCCTTGCCAAGCTACACACTTGGATCAAGGAGGATACCCAGAGCTTCGTCCTTGACTGTGAGACAGTTGCGTGGGATGTCGACGAGAAGAAGGTCCTTCCTTTCCAGCAACTGATGACGCGGAAGAAGAAGGACGTCAAAATCGAGGATGTCAAGATCAAGGTCTGCGTTTTTGCTTTCGACCTCCTCTATCTCAACGGCGAGGCCATCGTTGAGAAGTCGCTCAGGGATCGTCGCGAGCTCTTGCTGAATGCCTTTACACCGGTAGAGGGTGAATTCTCTCTTGCTACACACATGGATGGACAGGAGTTGGAGCAAATCCAAGTGTTCCTCGACGAGAGTGTCAAGGCGTCCTGCGAGGGTCTGATGGTGAAGATGCTGGACGGCTCGGAGAGCGGGTACGAGCCCAGCAAGAGGAGCCGAAACTGGCTCAAGGTAAGCCGCTTGGATCCCTTTCAGATGTCCATTGCGCCGATGATTTGTCGTGCTGACTGCATATTTCTAGATCAAAAAGGATTACTTAAGCGGCATCGGCGACTCGCTTGATCTCGTAGTGTTGGGTGCATACTACGGCAAAGGCAAGCGTACATCTGTCTACGGCGCCTTCCTCTTGGCATGCTATAACCCGTCGTCTGATTCGTATGAAACCGTCTGCAATATCGGCACGGGGTTCTCCGAGACCGTCCTCGAGGAACTGCACAAGCAGCTCTCGGACATCGTCATTGACCGGCCAAAGCCGTTTTACGCACACTCCTCGGGCGGGCAACATCAGCCCGACGTGTGGTTCGAGCCTCGTTACGTCTGGGAGGTCAAGACGGCCGATTTGACGCTCAGCCCGCGCTACAAGGCCGGGTGCAAAGAAGGTGTCGACCCTGGTGGTGAGAAGGGAATCAGTCTGCGCTTCCCGCGCTTCATCAAAGTGCGCGACGACAAGAAGGCCGACGAGGCCACGTCCAGTCGCCAGGTAGCCGAGATGTATCGCAAGCAGGAGAGCGTGACCAAGAGCAAGGGTCCCGCGGCGGATGATGACTTTGAGTATTAATTACATTGTTTTAACTCTTTGCTGGGAGTGAATTGGCGAATTATGGCGTTCTTACACGGCTCTGGGAGGGATTGCAATACATGCGGGTGCTTCCGCCCATCACGACGGGAAAGGGGTTAGGTTGGAGCATGGCTTTTAGTTTGCAAATCGCATACATAGGTACTTGCAAAATGTGTTCAAATAAGGAGACACATGCCAT